>VZTB01014866.1:703553-750356 GCA_013397245.1 Thryothorus ludovicianus | reverse complement strand
TTTTTTTTTTTTTTTTTCACTATCTCAATGATGTTGTGAGTCTCCACGAAGCCCATCCCCTCAACCTTGCCAAGATGAGAGGGAGGGACAGTGTTAGTTGTTTTTTTACCAAAATCAGTCATGACTGGGCAGCAGGGGAACACGGTTCCCTTTGGAGGTCAGAGCTGATCAGGGACCACTACCAGCAAGAGTTTGGATGCACCTAAGATGGACAAGGGTGCTGTGTCCAGCTGTGGGCACCCCAGCAGAAGGTTGTAGACCTGCTGGAGTGAGTCCAGAGGAAACCATGAAGATAATCAGAGTTCTGGGGCATCTCTGCTACAAACACAGGCTGAGAGAACTGTGGCTGTTCAGCCTGGAGAAGAGAAGGCTCCAAGGAGATATTATGATCTTTCACTGCCTAAGAGATTACAAGCAAGCTGGAGAGGGACTTTTTACAAGAATATGTAGTAACAGGATAAGGAGAAATGGCTTTAAATTAGTAAAAGGGTAAGTTTGGGCACTGAGCCATGGGGCATGCTCCCAGTCAATGTGCAGTGCAGGGTGTTAGCTTAGCTGCTCCTAAGGCACCTCCACTGCAGCAAATCCCATTGCACATTTGCATCCAAGCCTTTTCCATTTGCTATCACATCATTTCTTTACTTCATTCAGCAATTTCTCCATTCAGTCCAAGTAATTCCTTATTCTTTTCCTCCTAGTGGGAATTTGGCAGAGAGTTATGTCACGGATCTCAATGAAAAAAAGGATTGGAGACAGCAGCAATTAGTTCCAGAAAAATCTCTCGAAGAAGGGGGATATATTTTCTTCATGATGTTTATCAGGACAGAGGACTACCATTTGTCCCTGGGGAATATTCTGCTCATTTTGGAGATACAAGCATGATGCTTAATGTCAGCTCTTATGAGCCAATCTCTACGTTGCCGATGGGCTTTTTTTAGTTTTTAGCAAGTGCTCATATTCTGTGCAGGAAATGAGTTCTACAAAATTTGTACAGAAGTATGTAAGCCAACATTTTCAGAGGTATCAAACCAGTATGTTGCACTTGCATGGTCTTGCTACACAATAGCATACAATGCACTATGTTAGAGGCAAAATATCTCACAGTGAGCAAGGACTGACACTTCAATCTTTCAGTTGTGGACATGGACAGAACTCATATTACACCCAGGTTTGCCTGGATTTAACCCTTCCCAGCGGGAATTGTAAGGTGGCTTGAGAAAATGAAATTCCTTCATGCTTTCTCTTGTGCCAGCACAGAGGGAATTCCTTTCAAGGAACACACTTTTTGTTTCTTTGGCATTTTACAGGGCATGAAAGACCCAAACAGAATCCCCCATCTGCTTGCAAACATCTGAAATCAAGCTGTGAGCATATGCCTACCTTACCATAATTTACTGACTAGGAAAGTCTGACTGCCAGTTTCATCTGTGATAAAAGAAGCTTTTAAATACATCTGCATTGGACTCAATATAGTCTAGATCCTCAGCTTTGAGGTTTGCTTTAAAACAGGGAGACTGCCTTAAATTTAGCCTTAGGCATTTTGATAAACTCCAGAGGACACCTGTAGTTGATTCTGGAAGGCTTCTTCAGCACCCCTGAGTTTGTGGCTGAAATTTCACAATAACCCCCCAAACTTCTGCATGAGATGCAGATTTCACAGCAAACTCAAAACTTACACCAAGTTTGTACTTGGCTGTTTCTTCTAAAGAAATGAGATAATTTTTGACTGACCTTGACCTGGCCTGTGCATTATGAAGATGAAATCTGTCTTATTCTTGGGTTTGATTTTTTCCTTCCCAAACAAAGTGAAGCTGCTGCTTGACTGCACCTTTGGCTTCCCTCAGAGGCATCAAGTACAGTTTCGCAACACAGATTTCTGTATTGTGACATTTAAGATTATCCATACCCAGAAAAGAAATGTGACTGGATGTAAAACCAGGGATACTTTAAACTATTGGGTAATTCACCTGAAATTGCAACCTGTGGGTTGCATGGATTGACACAGGAGCCAAAAAGTCATTTGGTCTCACAGTAACTTATTTCCTGTCTGAGAGTATTAATTTAGGGATTTTTTTCCCCAGGGAAGAACAAAGCAAAAAAAAAAAAAAAAACCAACAAAAAAAACAATCAAAACCTCTTAAGCTGAAAATGTTTTCNAAAAACCAACCCCCCCCCCCAATAAATAAAATCAAATAAATCAAATCAGGTATTTCTTTCAAAGACAACAAAACTGAAAGGGAAAATTATGACTGTAAATACAGCCTGTAGTTACCCCCACACCTCCCTGCGCCCAAATGTATCTTTCTACTACTAGAGAATACACAGCAAAAAAATCACTGTATTTAGATATTTTTAGTAATTGGTCTGCAGTAGTTTTAACTATTGCAATAGAACTCAAAGATCTGCTTTGGATACTTGGGGTTTTTTAGGTAGTTTTGTAAGATACCCTGTAGCTTGCAATTGCTTTCTCTTAGACCTAATCATGACCCAAATCTGTTGGCAGCTTTTAAAATTCCATTGTGGCCAGGCTGCCCACAGAATTCATTGTGCATTGTGGTTTATAATCAAAAGGAAATTTTCAGCACACAAAAAGAACCTTTCTGGTAACATAATTATTACTATCAGCCAGATATAGGATGGTTTCTTTTTTTTCTTTTTTTTGGACAAGGGTATTAGATGTCTGTAGAACTTGAATAAGAGAAAGCCTTCCTATGAAAAAATGATCCACATTTATGATTTGTATGACTTGAACATAATGATGACAAAAAGACTTGTAAGAGATGCAACTAAGTTCAATGCCTCTACTACTAAAAAACATCCTACCAGCCAAAATTCAGAAAATTTTGTCAGCAAAATGGATTTTTTTTTTCTTTTCTCCCAAAAAATCATCATTAGAGCATTGTCAATTTGAGTATTCTGACTTACTTCTGTTGTAAGAGGTGAGGAACTCCACAGACTTTCCTATCATGGAGGTGGTCATAATATAATGAATCATAAGATATCATAATAATTTGTTAATATCCTAATAAATCTGTTTATACACTCCAGCCTTTAGAAACTGCCATTGGAAAAAAAAGATTCTTCTCTAGCTGTGAAAAAGTGTAGACTAGCAAACTCAGAGAAAGTACTAATGAGACAGAACATTGGCTGCTCTGAGGAGAGAGGGCATTTTGGAAAAGTCAGGATACTTGCTTGCAACAGCTCATTCTCAGTTATGGTTTCTGCTTGGCCTTGAATGCTGTCCTTCAACAGTGAAAGAGTCACAATTTGGATTTTCATTGTTATTGTGTCGACTGAGTAGGTTCTGCTGAGATAATGAGAAGCCTCGTGCAAACAGGAACTACACTGTGGAAAACCGCTGAAAATTATTATGGAAATTAATTATTCTGCCTAATGTGGAGAAATGTTCTAAATCCATAAACTCTGCTGGATGCAACTGTTTGAGAAACCATGAAAACCTTTTCTCTCTAGGTCAAAACTTCAGGAACGCATTAAGAGTTTACTCAATCAGCAGGAGGAGGGTGCCTGTAGAACGAGTCCTTTCTTTGGGTTTTAGTGTAGACTTCAGCTAGAAACAATGCAATTAATTTCTGGGTTTGGCTTCATCTCTTTTAAAGGGTGACTTTTGAAGAAGAGCAATTTTGCAAAAATCCAAACGCAATTGAAATCTAAACATGAATTTTTATGGTACAAATATCAGGTGTCTCTACATAACTTCTGCTTCATGAGGGCAAATATGAAATCTGTGAAGATGTCAGATTTTTAAAGTGGAACTCTAGAAAAATCAATGCCACAGGCTTGAGCTGAACTCAACTGAAATCTAAACTTTAATGGAAATAACAGAGAAAGTTTGCCTGGAAGAGCAGCAGCTATGAGATGTTCTATTTGGTCAACCAGTTCTGTGGATTCCTTGAACTCTTATCTGTCAACACTTACTTATTGCAAAGGGGTTTATTTTGTGAAGTTTTATTCTGTTGAATGTTGTTGACTGGGTTGAATGTTTTCTAGTAGATGATATTTTCTAAACACCTCCATCTTCTTGAGTCAAATGAATAATTCAACACCAATTTTCACTAACGTCTGCTCTTCACAGAGAAAAAGCTTGAAAATTAGATGCCAGAATATTCAAAAGCAGAAACAAACAAACAACAATTAAAAATTAAAATAATAGTCTTTGGTGTCACCTCATCAGTGTCAAAACAATGTGACTCTTACTTCTTAATGATTAGATTTATTGGTCTCACTATGTGTCTGGTTGCCGATTTTCTTTAGAAATGTACTTTGACTATAAAAGTGCTGGTGGACCACTATCGCCCAAAACATTTAACAGCAGCAATATCTATTTTAATATTTTTAAAACAAAACTGCAAGAGGATAATGCTATAATTCTTATCTTCTGTCCATGAAACAAAATACTAGACCCACACTCAGCTCTGAGCTTGCAATTCCTCATTCCCTGCATTGCATTATCCACACTCCAGCCTGGGAGCCCTGGCTCACGTGTGCTCAAAAGCAGGATTAAGAGTAACATCAGAAGTTCCTGTGTCCCATTTTTAAAGGTAAATTAAGCACATCTGAGACAAGGTTTTGTAGACTTTCAATGAAGATTAGACTTTGAATTGCTAAGTCACTTTGAAAACATTACCCTAAGCAGCTTTAAGATTGACAGAATTTGCCTTAAGCTGCTCCGAGGCTGACAAGATGAAGGTCTGGTGCAGCAAGAGAAGTGCTTTGATTGCTTGCCCCTGGATGGTGCTAGGAGCTAGGAGAAACCAGGACTAGGATAAGTTCCTGCTGCCATGAAAGAAGCTCAGAGTTTTGATGGTGTTGTCTATAATAATACTTCTCATTCTGTATGTAATTCCTGACTGAAGCAACTGAACTGGGACCTCTCCTTTTACTATCTTCATTTCCATTGAGTCTTGTGGCAATAAAAAGCCTAAAAACAAGTCTTCCAGGAAAACCAGATTGTTCTTTTCCCTCCCCCTGCCATTACAAATTTATTTGTATTCTGGCTTAAGTTTACCCTGATTTTAAGACATTCTTCTATCCTGCATGGAAAAAAAAATATCATGAACCCTTACTTCCACTTAGTGTGGGAAACCAGGGCTTGTCTCTGACTGCCCTAGAGGCTCAGAGACCCAGGTAGGAGGCTCAGAGACCTCGGCACATCCCCCAGGACACTTGTGGTTTGGATTTTAGCCCATGGAAATGATTACCAGCTTTATGTGAAGAATTACAAGTCACAAGAGTTTGAATAGAGTAATAATTAGTTTATCACAGAGTGAAAAAGTAGACTTTGGGTTTTTTAATATGGTGTGTAGGTAAGGACAAGATGGAGGAACCTCGTGGTTTTTAGGTTTCTTCCTCCTTGTTCATCTACTCCATTTTCCTGCTGTGATGGTGGCACTGGTGATTGGTTTAGAGTAGCAACCAACTGTCTAACATAGGTGACAGGTTTTGGAAAATAATTGTAAATAATGTAAATGCAGTTTTTAGTATAAAAGATAAAGAACACCTCTTGGGAGGAGAGAGTGCCTTTGGCTGTCCTGCCAGACAGACCTTTGCAGGGCAGAGAAAGAATGTAATAGATGAGGTAAAATAAACAACCTTGAAATCAGAGCCAAAGATTGAACTCTTTCTTTGATCATGGCTGTGGGGAAAAAAAAGGACTTTTAATAACTTGGAAGCAATTTCTGAGCTCAGAAACCCAACACCTAGCTAACTTTACATGGGAAATATTAATGAAAAGCTATGTTTAAAAATTTAAGTTTAGGCAAAGTGAGGCCTGCTATCTCTTGAGTCAGTCTCCTAAGCCAAATTTTGTTTAGCATTTGAATAATCTGACCAATTTCAAACAGATTACATGTACTTAGACCTAATTGTGCCATGACACATTCTACATACTAGAAAATAATTCACAGGTGCAGTTGCTTTTCTAATATTGCTCCTAGGTAAATAATTTCTATTAATTTATTTTAAAGAAATACACTGCACATTTCAGGATGTAAAATTCAGTTTGGCAAATCATAAACCACCATCATTTCCTAAGCCTGAGCCTAACAATTGTGTCAAGACAGTTAAGGTTAGATATGTGTGTGCAGGAAATAAAAGACTGAGGCAAAAGTGGTAAAACCACTCCAGTTTATATCTCTGACAGCTATAAATGAACTACTGTTCATATAGGTTATGCTGGCATCTTTCCTCTCTATTTTAAAGACACCGAATAATGCCCCTACAAAAAGGTTTTGTAGCTGGGAAAGTTGTAGAAGAGATCAATTTAACAGATATGTCTTTGTGTGTCATGTTCATCATGGGCTGATCCCAAAATTTCCTCATATTATTTTGCTTGCTGGCTCTGCTGAGGTATTTGATGAAGCTTCCTTGGGAGCTGGTCAATGTCAGTGTTTAAGAAACATTTGTACAATGCCTTCAACAACACACTTATTTGTGCTCTGCCTTGAACTGGTCAGGCATTTGGACTAGAAGATCCTTGTGGGTCAGTTCCAACTAAAATATTCTCTTCCTTTCATTCCATTCCACTTCAGGGGAAGAAAAGCCTCCAAAAGAACAAAAAACCTTGTCCTCAACAAGAAAGATGCATGAGGTCAAGTCTTTTTTCCACTGTAAGAGGCAGGAGCAAATCCCACACTCCCAATACAGAAAACTTGACAAGAATTTTTCTGAAAAAACAGTCCTTGATAAAACAAACCATGCAGGAATAAGGAACTGCATTGGACTATGTTGACATTTGCATTACTCAGGGATCAGTTTGTCACCAGTGGAGCTGCTCTGAACGTATGGGAGAGGACAGAATCTCACCAGGGGGATGGGGAGCCTTGGTGCAGGCAATGCAGAGGTACTGAAATTTTGGGAGACACTTAAAACCCACCTGGACAAGATCCAGAGCAATGTGAAGTCATTTTGAAGCTGATCATATTTGAAGAGGGGGGTGTTGTACTTGCAACATCAGAATCATCTCCTTCAAATTAAGTTACCTATGATCATATCTACAGAAGGACTGAAGTATAAAATATGTTCAGACATAGGAGTTTGGTCCATATTTATCACTTTTAGAATATCAAGAATTTTTAATATATACTCTGCATAAAATGATACTTTGGTGTCTGATTTCTTTAGTGGATAAAAATAGTTCATTTTGCTTAGAAGCTAACTGGGGATGGTACAGGGATGGTCAAGGTGTGTATGATTTCAGGTCATCTTCAGAATCATGCACTGACACTGAAAAGATCTTGACTCCCTTGAAAGTGATTTGGGAGCTACAGTGTGCTGAGTGGCTGAGCCATCCTTGGGCAGTGCAGGCACTCCTGGTACAGCCATGGGATTGCAGTAGAGAGGGCTTCCTTTTGTTTGTGTTTTGGGAAGGCAAATAAGGTGCAATGCAGATATTGGAGAATTCTAAACTCACTGGAGAGTAATGGAGAGAGCTAAGTACCTATGGGAAAGGAATAATTTTATGTATTTACATTAGAGCAGAAAAATGGGCTGATATAGATGGTGTGAATATTTCTCTGATTCCGAATTTCCTAAATTCCAGTTTCCTAATGGTAAAATGAGAATACACAAAGAGGGGACTGTGAAGTGCTCAGAAAATGTGGCAAAGTGGCTATATTGATAGCTATGATGGGTAAATTGAACATAAAGAGTGAAATGTTTTTGATTTCAATAGAAACATCTATTGAGGCTACATATTTTGTCAGAAAAGCCAGAAGTATAAATTACACTGTCATTTAGCATTTGCTTATACAAAACCCCTGCCATTAAAATGAATTGAGTCTTACAGAATGACAGAATAGGGGCTGAAAAGAAGTTCTTTTTTTTATTATTCTGACATGCCAGGGAGTTGTGGAAAAACAAGCAAGAAAGTGAACAAACAAATGTCTGTGACTGAAGAGATGTTTTTCTTTCACTTGATGTCTACAAGATTGAAATATTCATCAACAAGTTTTTTTGCCTGGACCAATCCTTAGAATTTTTAGTATTTTGTAGCCTTGTTTACAAGCTGTAGGAACTTCCTTTTCAGTTCACTTTCACTTTTTCACTTCCAACATGGAAACAGCAATGCAATTTAGTGTGTGATTTATTTAGGGGCTGAGCAAGGTTGCTGTCTGTGGAGAAGGTTGTGGTGAACAGCAGGGAGGGGATCAGACCATATGTGCCCTGTTCCCTATATGCTCCCTAAACACCTGCTGCTAACCAGCACCACAAAAAGGACACTTGTCACAGGAAGGACACTCAGCTAGATGCACCTTTCTTCTGAGCCTGGGTAGTTACAAGAGAAAATTGAAGTTACTTTCATAGAGGAGAATGGATACAGAAGGTGAGAAACTGAAATGATCTGCATGACCTGCATTAGTGCTGACAGGTAAAGGGATGTGGAAAGTGTTCACTGTTAAAAAAAAACAAATAAAGCAATCTGGAGAGAAAAAAAATCGAACACTAGAAATATCTGTGGGTGACTAATTATGAAAATGGGGCTTAAGGAGAATTGGTTGAACTCTTCAGTTTGCTGACAATTTTCCCTGCACGCAGGTGCCGACTCTCACCCCTCTGTCAGCTCAGGGAGAGTGATTCCCAGCACCAAGAACGCTGCCCAGGCAACCCAAAGACTGCCAGACATCTCAGAGAGATGGAGAAACTCATGGAAGACAGGGAGGGACAATTACTGTGGAGCTGTGGACTTTGCATGCATGTGTCAAGGTTGTGTAAAATGAATTTTGACCCTTGTGTCCCTCCATCAAAGGCTGTGTGTGAAGGTTAATTAATATTACTTCAGTAACAAAAAAGCTGTTATAGCACATAAAGTGCTGGGTTGCACTCAACAGAAAGAGTGTAAATAGGAGTCTCAAACCACCTTTGAAATTAATCTGCCTTAACTCTATAAATTCACCAAAGCACTTGGTTTGCAAGTGTATATTCTTTAAATCATTTAAATACTTGAATATCCAAGCATTTTCCCTATGTCCAGCTCTACTGTTCACCATTCTGGCCTTACAGGATCAGCTTCCATTTTTTTGCTTAATATATCACCCAACTAGCAGTACAAATCCTATATTTTAGAGAGTTTCCCTTCTGTCTCTGTCTCATTAACCTAGAATTTCCTGTCAAATATTAAGCTAAGAAAATATCTGTTTCTCCAGGAAAGTCTGAAATGTTCTTTTTCCACAGCTACAATGTACCCCTACAGTTCTGTCAGTAAGCCCTGTAAAGTGAATCAATTAGTGAAAAGACTTTAAACAGAGTGATTTTGTATTGCAATGAATTACTTTTTTTTTTAAATATACATGAAAGTCAGTACAAGATACAATGTGATAAAATAAATATGGATTTTAAAACACCTTAAAACACTGTATCAGACTCGAGTTATCTTCAAAAGGACCTCTGCCTTATGATCTCAAAAATCTGTATCTTAAAATCCCTTTTGTGAACTTAAGAGCAAGAGCCTCTCTTCTTTTAAAGGGTGGATACAGAAACTATCTTCTTTACCAGAAAGGCCTTTATTAAGCAAAGCATCATTGCAGCATGCAATTGCCTCTGAAGGAAAATTTAAAAAAAATCTTCCCAGTAGCAGGACTGCTGTTGAAAATCTTTGTATCTCCCACAGCTGTAGCAATAATTTTACTGCCACTAATTACCAGTTCCATTGCAGTACTGGTCTTTAGGGAGGTGGGCTGAGATTTTTCATTTCCTTGGTTTGTTTTCAAGAGTTTGTAATGTTCCTCCCTTTTACTCAACGCTGAGGGATCCCTGCCTGCTGCAGTGGAGATGTCTGAGCTCTCAGCCCATCTCCAGCGTGAGCCTAAGCCCCAGGCCAGGTGCACTCCCTGCTCAGAGAGCAGCAGCCACTGGGGCAGGCATGGCCCTGCACTGCCATGCTCTGCAGGGACACTCAGGAGAGGATGTGCCACCACAAATCCTGTCACAACCAAGGTGCAAATCAGGCCACAGAAATGTACTGGCCTTACAACATCACTGTCAGTATCTTTGGAAAACTCTTCTAATTCCTCAAATGCTTGTTGGCAGCTCATGTATGATCAGCCTGAAGGAGTGCTGGAGCAGGAGGTGGGCATGATAAAAAGGCTGGCAGCAAGGAGTGCCTTCCAGCTCTGAATCACAGAGACCAGCAGCAGTCAGAGCATCACACACATCACTCTTTAGCTGTTTTGATTGCCTGCTGTAGATATCCCAACACTCAGTGTACCTGCTGCCATTAATCCAGCCCCTGGCACCAAATTCATCTCCTGCCTTCAAGCTGGTACCTTTCAGTCAGTGAGATCTCTCCTTGGGAATTGTGTGCTAAAAGCTGGAGACATTTTTGAGGGACTGCAAACCTGAGTGTTTCATTACTCAGCACCCTTTATCAAGTGTCTGTGTCTCAGGGGCCCTGCCTCTGTCTTTACAAAGCAAGGATAGATGGCATTTCCTTGCCAAGAGGGAGAACTGTGAGGATAACTACAGTAAGGTTTGTGCAGCATTTAGAAACTAAATACCAATTACACAGGGCATTGGGGTGTAATAAGAGAGCTGAGGAAAGAAAAGGCCATACCAATAAAGTTAAATGAATTATTTACAATCAACTACAGAATGTGTTTAAGGATGAACCCACAGAAGAGCCTTTCAGACCTGTCAAATCAATGGAACCATCTGCACTTGATGTGTCAGTAGAAAATATTAAATAACAAATCAATAAAATGAATAGTAATAAATTACCAGGATGAGATGGATGACTCAAATATGGAAATGGAAAACACGGAGCCAGGTTTTTTAAAGGGAGATGACAAATAAATGAAATCTGACTTGAGAAACAGGTAGATCTCCTTAACCTCCTTAGGAACACTAAACTCACTAACCAGAGATATCACGTGAATTTCCAGAAAACTTACAACAGATTTCCTCATCAAAACATCATGAAATGTAAAGAAAAAAAACCAAACCAGTGGTCTGGGAGTGAAGGATTAATAAGTGTTTAAAAGATAGGAAAAAAGGGTTGATAAAGAAGGTTTTATTTTCACACGGGATTAAATCCTGTAAGTGATCTAGGAAAGGTGATGAAAAATGAGACAATAATATTTACTAGAGACATTGAAGTATCAAGGGTAGAAAAAACAAAAAATTGACTCAGAAGATCTGCAAAAGAATTAAAAAATGTCTAATGGCTGGATGATAAAACACTTGAAGATACACCTGGCAATGTGCACTCACAGCCCAGAAAGCCAGCTGCAGCTGAATGGGCTGCACCATAAGAAGTGTGACCAGAAAGTTGAGGGAGGGGATTCTGCCCCTCTGCTCTCATGAGACCCCTCCTGGAGTGCTGCATCCAGCTTGGGGTCCCCAGCATGAGAAGGACACAGGCCTGCTGCAATGAATGCAGAGGAGGCCCTGAAGATGATGAGAGGGCTGGGGCACCCCTCCCGTGGGGACAGCCTGTTGTGCTTGTCCAGCCTGGGGAAGAGAAGGCTCCAGGGAGTCGTCATTGTGGCCTTTCCATACTTGTAAGGGGCTTAGGAGAAAGATGAGGACAGACTGTTTGGCAGGGCCTGCCTGTTGCAATAGGGCATGGGGTAATGGTTTTAGTTGGAAAGAGGGCAGAGCTGGATTGGAGGATCAGCTGCCTCATCTAGTTGAAGATGTCCCTGCTCATTGCAGGGCGATTGAACTGGATGACCTTTAAAGGTCTCTTCCAACCCAAGCTATTCTGTGGTTCTGTGATTACACTGAATGAAAGGATTGAAAATATATCACAGATTTAAGTGCACTGAATGTTCCTAAAACCACAAATGTTACAGATTAATTCAGTGTTTCAGTGCAAAACTAAATTTTGCTTGTTTGTTACAGAATTTTACTGGTGCAAGAGTTAGTGCCTGCAATAATTAAAACAACTTACATAAATATGGCTCAGTTTACAAGATTATGGATGTATGCACATTTTTCTAACTTACCACAGCAATGCTAGGATTTCAGCCAAACTATTAAATACATCTAATGTCCTCATACAGTACCTTATTTATTTTTGTAGTTAATCCAAATATTTCTCATTTTTAGAGAAATTCTCATAGTACAAAACTAGATCTCTTTGCCTTTGGGTAAAGATACGAGCAGAAGAGAAATTTCCCTGAAACTGTTTTTCAAACCTTGGTTAAAAAGTTTCTTTTCTAGGGAAAATAGAGTATTATAATTGGATGTTAATAAATGCTGCAGCAACAACATCTAAAGAACTGTTCTAAGAAATATTTTCCTCTGCTTACATTTCATTATAAACTAAATAAGAGAAATATCATCATAATGTTCATGCAAAAAAATGACTTGGAGAAAAAAGATGCCATGTATGCCCTAAAGATATCTTTGTTCTTGTCTCTCTATAAATGATTGACAGGGTAAAAAATGAAGTAATTAACTTCTAGCTGACAGAAAACAGTAACATGGGTCTGTAATGATGGCACCCGTGAGTGGCATAGTGTCCTACTTATCTGCATTTTAAAGCAACAGCTGCTGGGTCTTTTGCAATGTCTGCAGAATTTTAAAGAGAAGCAAAATTAGAAACAACAGTACATCTTTACTATAAATGTCACAAAACTGATCCTCACAAGACAGAGATTGAACAGAATGTGTTGGACATATGTGAAATAATTATATTGGAGGGGAAAAAAGCAGTTCTTATAACTCTTGACATCTATGTAAAAATACCCTGACGTTTCTGAATCAACATAACACATGCATGGTTTCACTGTCTACCAAATTTCCTCTAGACTGAGACAGTTGTCGTGAAGATCTTCTTGAATCAAGACACTTTTTAAAATAAGTTAATTATAAAAGGGTGGGGATGCCTTACTGCTAGACTGCATTTACACAGCTAGACATACTTGCAGCAGAGAGGGCTCAGCACTGACAATCAGCCTCAGTGTCCAAGTTTAATGCCCCCTTGCAGATACCATCCACACAGCTTAGCACTGGGCTCAGGGCTGCTTTGAGCCCAAGAAACAACCTTGGGCCCTGAGGAATGATGACTGTGATGCTCTTCTTCTGAGAAGTGGCTGAAGTAATGGACACAGAAGGTTGCAACCTCACAAACCATGTGCAGCATGTTGCACAGCATGACAGCAGAATAGTGTTGCATGTCCTAAACAAGTGGGATGAGGGTGTATGGGCATCTCCCAGAGCAAAAGTCTGCGAGATTGTGTCGTACAAGGGATCCACATTTAGCCTCAAAGGGAGGTTAGTTTGCACCAAAAGAGAGATTGGGAGTAAGCAAACAGTGCAGTGTGAGCAATCAAGGCTCTGAGTACAAAGTGGCTTGCAAGATTATCTGCCTTCCACAGTCATACCCAAAGAATTGTGCCACAGAAACATATTTTTAGAATTAATATCATTTTGTTGGTGAGGTAAAGCCATATCTAACATATCATATTGCAGCGGGTGGAAGTCCTGTTTTGGAGTGAAATGAATTCATTCACATGAATGTAGCTCACAAATTAACTACGATACTTTGTCTGCTAATAATTGATATTATCTTGGAAATGGCCTCCTAGTTTAAGGGCTTCTTACAAAGAAAATGCTAGTTTGAGCAATGTGAAACCCCAGGCTGGCATGGGATTTATTTTAGCTATATCTATAAGTGGGATTGTTATTGCCTTGGACTTTCTTGGTGGTTGCTATTCAGAAAGTTTGAGATGATCCTGAAAATTAGGACCACACCTAATCTCACCTTTTTCATAATCACTTGAAGTACAGTAAGGCAAAAGGTACCGAATACAATCTATGATAAAACTTACTGGAGACCAGTAGGTTACTCAAACCTGAAAGTAAGATTCAGACTGATCATTTTTATGCCTAAAATGAACATAGATGGATTTTAAGCACCACAGCCCTACTGCAAAATTCATCGTTTCTACTCCCTTCAGTGGATCAAATATTTTAGACTACATTTACTCTCACACATTTGTGAGAAGCTGGATGTTTCTCTCTCTCACTTAAACATTTATGGAATTCACATTTAAGGCAGGGAAACATCCAGACTGCATTTAACCCTATATTTAAATAGTACTGTACTTTGCTTATACCTAACATATACAAAGGTGAATGCAGAAAGACCACAACAGGAGAGATCATTCCCATTCAAAAATACAGACATGATATTTACTTTTTTCTAGTAGTCTAGTGGTTAGACACTTGAGTATGAGAAATTCAATATTTTGCCACACCATTGACTGAGGAAGTGGAAGATATAAATGAAGTTTCCTTCCTTCCATCCATGATGTCATACAAATCTAGGACTCTCTAGTCTTCATAAAGTATCTTAGCCACCAGGTGGCCATTTTTGGAAGGAACATTTTTCACCTCTTGAAAAAGCACAGTGACTGAGTGGTTACGGTGGTGTAAGTTTGGGAGAAAGGCTGGTGGTGACCCCTAGGCTGGAGTCTGAGGGATGCAGTGTTGAATGAGCCGTCCCGACTGTCATTGGTGATTCCAGGCTGGCATTGACTGAAACAGCAATAATGCAGGGAAAAGGGGTATGGTCTTGCCAGATTGTTTTGCAAAATGTGAGGAACATCATTGCCACCACCATTTCGTCCTCTTCCATTTTAAACAACATTGCTGCTCAATAAAGTGCCTATTCTTACTTGTGGAACTTGATCTCAAATTCCTGAAGAGTTGGTACCTAATACAGAGACTAAAGCCAGGCTTTCAGCAAGAGTGAGAATTCAGATATATTCCAGCACTCGTTTTTTCCATAAACTAAATCCAGGGCAGCATGTTTGACCTCAGCCCATCCCTAAGGTGCTGCTGTGCTCTATAAGGGAGCTCCATTAAGAATGCATTTGGCCACAGTCCCTGCTTAGCACAGCAAAACTGAATTCCTTACTCAACACTTCCATTTACTGTACACAGAATTTATGTAACTAAGTTAGGCACCCTCCTTGGACCATTATGAGATGCTGGGATGCCAAAGCTGGGCTCTTGTAGCCCTTAAAATGGCTTGGAACTTGAATGCCCTTCTATCAGCTCTACAGGCAATATTTGAGTCAGATGTGCTCCCTGTCTCTGCATCCTCACCCTGATGGTTGCTTCTTCCCACAGCCACCTTGGAAAATGCTATTAGCATTTTAGCAGAGTCAGTTCCAAGTTTCTCCTCCCCATCACTCAGCAATAGTGTTTTTACACATACTGCCAAATTCTCTACATGGACCAAGATTTCTCCTTGAGTGACACTGAAACCTATTCAGAATGGAAAGTGGTAGTTCAAGGTTTGACCCATTCTGTATTGACTTGAAGGAGAGCAAGAGTGTGCCATCCTGCTGAATGGCAACATCAATTCCTTAAACACTATGCAGTGAGATCAATGAAAATAAATCAATAATTCACTTACAAATGGTGGCATGGAAAGAAGTCTTTTACTCTTTCCCTTAAGAGATAAAAAAGAGGTGAACAACAGTATTTGCTGCACAAATAACAGAATAAACCAAATACTGGGAAAGTCCTAAAAAATGCATTACCCTCTTTCACAGACTGTCACCAAATGGGATTATCTTAAAGCTCACTTATTTTGCTCTGTGTCATTAAGAAGAGCAGCTCATCCCTGAGTTTTATGAAACAAAACCTAGAGGTTTACAAATAAAATGAGATTACCAAATAAAGTGAGATTATCTGCTGCCCACAGAGCATAAGGACAGGGATAAGGATTTAAAATAAGGTAGGAGTGATGTGGCAGCAATGACAAGTCTGGGAGAGCCT
The DNA here is from genome assembly GCA_013397245.1 of Thryothorus ludovicianus. Classification (NCBI taxonomy): domain Eukaryota; kingdom Metazoa; phylum Chordata; class Aves; order Passeriformes; family Certhiidae; genus Thryothorus; species Thryothorus ludovicianus. The sequence continues at coordinate 734,606 of VZTB01014866.1, read as the reverse complement.
GAAAAAATCAGAACATTAAAACATGAGGACTATCACACTACCATGCCTTGCTGCAATTTAAGCTTTTCATTTCCAGTTAAGATGCATCTGGAAGAAATGCTGCTGAAACAGCATTATTTATATATTGTATTAGGTGTAGAAAGTTTGTTTTCAAGTAGTTAAAATTAATCTGTTTCCTCATCACACTTAATTAAATATGAAGGGTGAATTGTTGGAGAAAAGAAACCAGAAGCAGAAGGCGTTCATGATGGTTTCATTAATGTCTTATGAAATTTGAGAAACTGGCCAGATCACTGAATGGATGAAAATTTATTGTGATGCTCTTATTACATCAAAATGAATTGTAATGTTATTGAACTTTGCAGAATTCTTATAAGACTAAAATCCATCATTGGTAAAGGTGCAGTTTTTTAAATTACCATTTATTTGCATATTGATGAAACACCTGAATGGAGTAATCTTTTAGGGAAGTGTAACTCCATTCTCTCTGAAATACAGAAAGCACTGAATTCAAATTAATCTAGGAAAATTCATTTGAAATACACAACTGGACTGCAAGAGTGGAAATGTATATCAAGGGATGGACTATTATTTCAAAACTCTGCTCTAGGGAACAACTATTGAGCAGTGGCAACTCAGAAATTTGCTTCTCATTCACCACCTCCTCCTCCCCAAACAATAGATGTCTGTGACCACAATCACGACAAACATCCTCTAGGTTTGTGCATTTCAGCCTGTGTCCTAGACAGCCAGTACCCTTCACTCTGAGTTCCAGACACACACAAAAGAGTTGAAAGATGTGAACTCTAATGACTGCATTTGTACCACTGAAGTAATAAAGAGTTGAGAAGCGTGACTGATGAGGTCTTATATAACGGATTGACTAGCAAGGTGCCTGTAGTCACTCAAAGAAGTAATGGAAATTTACCCAAGGTACCTACAGTATACTGTGGAGATGCACGTGGAGACCTGGAACCATTCAAATGCAACATTAAAGAGATGAGTAGAGCAAGAACAGAACAGAGGGATGATAATAATTTCAGCTTACATGTATATTTCATGTATGCTAACCAAGTAGAGCATAAAAAAATCCATTATGGAAACTATCTTGCAGAACACGGAAATGGGGGAATCACTGGAAAAGTTTAACAACTGTGTAGATGTGGTGCTCAGGGACATGGTTTAGTGGCAGACCTGGCAGTGCTAATTTAATGGTTGGACAGAATGATCCTAGAGGTCTTTTCCAACCTTACTGATTCTGTGATTCAATGTATAGAGAAAAAATAAAACATGAGTAAAGGACAGATGCAACTTGAACTTTTTAAAAAAATTGATCTACCGGGCAGATGCTGCTGGGTGACGCTTGATCACTGACGCACTGTTATTTGCAAAAATGCAGTACACAGGGGTGGATACAGGGACAGGTAATGGGAGGAATTTAGAAACATTGCCCAAGCATGTAAGGGTTGGGAAAGACAATGCTTTAAGCACTCTGGTCAAGCGAAAGTGTCCCTGCCCAGGGCAGGGGCATTGGAACTAGATGGTCTTTAAGGTCACTTCCAACCCAAACTTTTCTATAATTCTATTCGATTATTGTAATTTAAAGGTGCAAATGCAGCTTAATGGAGTTCAACTGTAAATGTTCTCCCTCCAAGAAAGCATGATATAATTTGACAGGCCTTCAGGAAGTGTAAAGAACAGCCCCTTTCTACAGAGAATGCTCGGCAACCCCAAACTATAAATATCTAATTCTTTATTCTACCAAAGCAAATTTCCCATTAATCATCCATTTGGGAAGCCTGTCAGGAAAAATATTGGCAGAGAAAACTTTAGCCTTGCCGGTGGATGACTGCTTTTATCATTGAAAAATGTTAAGATATCAGAAAATAAATTCTAAAATCAGCTAAACATTTTGAATAAAGTTCTAATTATTCTTTTAATTGGGGATTATTAGATTATTCTGTATTCATATTAAGAAAAAAATAATTCACAGACATACAGAATCTTTAAGACCCAGCCTACTTGAATATTTAAAAAGTATTTATATTTTCATACAAGCACTTTTCCAGATCTAATTACACTAAATTACTTCTGTTGGTACTTCATTCTTTATGAACAGTTTGCACAGCTGATTTTTTAAAATATTCTTTACCCCATGTAGTCCTTTTATCAGAGGTAAAGCACAACATGAGAAACATACTCAGTGTTTCACTCTGAGTGAATGTTTTGAGTATTGCAAAGTTTCTGGTGTAAAGATCACTCAGAGAGAATCTTACTGAAATACTTGACTTAAATGTCAGCAGGTTTACTTTCTATCAATACTCTAAGACAGCATAAATGTTTTTTCTTGAATGTCTCTTGTGGGTGTAGTTTTTTTGGTATGTAATAAAGACACAAATAAAAAATATTCCAGTTTTCCTGACTGAAAAGACTAAGTCCTTGACTTAGAAAGCTAAAGCTTTGCAGAGAAGTAACAGCACTGGAAACATCATAGATTCATTTTTTTGTTCTGTCTCTAAGCAGAAATGGATGGAAGGCCAGGTATGTGTCATGCTTTCAAAGGAATGGATATAGTCATGTTTTTTCAATGGAGTCTTACTCATGAATTTTTGTTCCAGTACCTTAATAATATGAATGAAGTTGGGAGGAGGAAAAGAGACTGGATCATCCTTTTCTTAACCCTGCTGGGGTTTTCTTGTTTATGACACATCATAAGTACAACCAGAACCTAGGTCATATTGTCTTGAATCTGAAGAATTAGACAAACTCTTCTGATCCCATTAGAAAAACATCCATATGGGCTGCAGTAAAAAAAACCCCAAACGCTTTTCACACATCGAATTCAGAAATTTCACATACGATTTGATGTCAGATTCTTCAGAGTTTCGTGACTTAAATAGTCTAAGATGACTTATTAAAAATCTGTTTATCTCCAATAACTGCAATTGGGTGTCCTACAATGAGCAAAGAGCACATTGTAGTGCTCCAACATCACCCACTACCTCTCTAACAATATGACTGTGTTTCTTTAGGTCCTAAATCAAGGCAGAATCTGGGCTGCTTAATTCCAGAATGACACCATTTATCTTCCTGGAGAAAGAACTCAGACAGATGGAAAATTCTTTGTGTGCTTATAACAGGCAGAGATCTTCTAAACAGTAAATTGGTGTAAAATTCTTGTTAGCACTAAGATTTTTGTCTGAGCTATGGCAGTTCATGACTCCTCAATTCACTCCACATTACCACTGGTCATATTGAATGCACATAAGGTTTACTGATTTTGTAGAAGACATAATTGTCATGGAATTTTTAATACATAAATGTAGACATTTCATACACTTATCTATCTGCTCTTCCAAAAGACAACAAAATTCCCTTTCAAATTGAAGTCCCCAGTTGCTCTGGAGCATATTTAGAACTCAAGGCAAGTAGAAAAACCAATACAAATTTTGTGTAACATGCTGGGGTAGATAGTGCATTTCCATAGACAGAACAGCAAAAGCACAACTGCAGTAACTTAATATTTTATGAATTTTCCCAAAAAAGTAACACTGAAATCTGAGTATAATTGAAGTGTCCTTTCCTAAAAACTCAAATGCCAACAAAGTAGGGATTTTCCTTTCCTCATCTTAATGCAAAGTAGGAGCAGCTTCACCAAAGAAAGGAAATCATAGCAACTAAGAAGTTTAGGGAAAGGAAACTTTAATCCTTCTGCTCACTGTCCACATTAGAAGGGAATATATTCATATGTCTATCCAAGCCTGATGTCTTTAGGAAGGCAGAACAGAGAGATCAAAACTAAAGTAGCTGAAAATCCATCTACCATACAGGACTTCCATACTCTGTTGAGAGGAAAACAACCCCATTTTCTACAAGCTAAATTCAACAATCATCCATGCATTACGCTGGATAATTTTCAAGTTATTAATTCAATCAATTTTCCTATTCTTTCATACTTTCAAAGACAAAAATATCCTGTCTGTTGATTATTTCTTTTACAATTTCTTTCTCCAGACTTCTTGCAGCCAAAGATGTTGCAATCCTCATTGAAGGCAAAACTATCTGTTGAATTTTATCCAAATTTTTTGTTTATTTTGATATTTTTGAAGGAAACCTATAGGTAAGTATTTCTAAATTAATAAGTATCTGCTGGTGGTGCCTGCAGACAGACAAAGGCAGATAAATTGATCACAGAGGACATCAAAAAGAAAACCCTGTATTTCTAATCATGTTCTGTTGAAACATATTCTGAATTTTAGCATTGAGCAAAAATAAAGTAAACTAAAATCCTGAAACCATCAATTAAAAGAAGATGATTGCTATAACAAAAGATCATCCTTCTTGGCCTGAGTGGAAAAACAGCATATCATTCAGATATTGAAAGAAATTATCAGGCATTTGATTAATTAGGTCATATTTTCAGGAAAGAATATTTATTTACCACTAAACCTGGCTGCCAGGTTTCATATCTCCTTTGCATGGGAGTTAAAACTCTGTGGTTATTGCACCTGCAGGAGGAGATGGATGAGCTGTGGACTACAAATTGAGCCCTCATTTTCTAGCAGTGACCACTAGATTTGGCCACATAATAAGCCCAACACAGAAATTGATATGAAGTGTCTCATAGTCCACTGCTATTAATTAATATTTTGCTTTTCTTACTGGTCCACTAATCAATTATTAAAGTATAAGTAGATGAAGAGATTTTCAAAGACTTATCAATAATATTTATGTCCAGTTCAGTTTTGCTGAAAGACCTGCTAAAATTCACAAGTTTTTCAGGATGAATCCACATGTAAGTATCAATGATGAAAGAGGAATTCTGATTTTTACTTCTGGAACATCTCATGATTCTGGCTTGAAACCAGAATAAAGACTGATGATGCTAATTGCAGTCTAGTTAGGGTTAACTTAAACAGGCTGAAACCTTTGTAAATCAGATCTGAAGAATGCCATGCACTGGAGTGCCGTAACTCACAACTCTAACAGAGGCTTTAGGAACCTGGTTCTGACCTCGATAATGTTTCTGTAGCTCATCCTCTGCTCTGTAAAGAAGACCAGGTATGAAATCAGGACCAGACACCAGTGCCATAAAAAATATATTGGGATAAATTTGCTATTAAATTAGTAACAAGTGGATGTCATAAAAATGTATCTGAATGAAACACTGGGCAGAATAACCCTGAGAGTAAATCTACTTTTCAGGACATCTCTTGGGATTTTACATCCACAGCTTCTCCCTGCAGCAGAGCCTTCTTGTCACAATAGCTCTCCATGGATGTGGCAATGCTCTGCCTGCCAGTATAGGAAAGGAAAAATAACTTTCAATGCTTATACTGAAAGAGCAATTGCATTTGGAATCTGCAAACCTTGTTAGAAGCATTGCTTCTATCTTGTTTCCTGCAGTTCTGAAACTGGTTTTGATATTGTCTAGTCTCAATCTGTTTTCAAGATGGGTTCACAAAGATACTTGTATCCTTGTCCATAAATACATGAAGAAACCATAGACAATTTTCAAATCTCAGCTGTAATTTTGCAAGAGTACTTCCTGAAGTATTCTCAGGAAAATGGAATGTAACAGACAAAGTCTGACTGGCTGGTAACAGATGGGAACAGCAGAAAGGACTGAAACACAGCTTTGCATCTTAAATCATCTGTAAGAAAGTGGCAAAGCACTGCTTGATGACCATTAGGCTATGCTTTCATTTTGTCATTTATCACCTATGATCTTTTTCTCTCCAAATTGTCTGACAGTCTCTGCAGAAAGGAGTAATTACTACAATGGGTATCTGTAGCCTCTACCTGGAATCTAAAATGTCTCAAGAACATCAAGAGGAAAAAGCCTGTCTGCAGAGATAGTGCTTTTTAAAAGAAAAATATTACAGATCATTCCAGCTCCCAGAGTGAAATAAATATTGATACTATCTGGAAATGGGAAGGACAGGTATCCTTAGCAGCACACTAAGGTAAAAACTATTCCAACCTGACATAACTAAAATCTAAATGGTTAGATATAAAAGGTTATAAAAACCCCAAAGCCTTCTACATTGTTAAGCAATTTTTTCTGCCCTAATTTTTTCCCAAAGCTTTCAGCTGCTGCCTTCTATGGCAGGACCCTTTTAATAAACTAGAAAGAAGATGTAGGAGCAGAAACAGCAATGTGTTATTGTCTTCTCTGTAAGCAGGGGTTTGTACAGAAGTAGATCTTATGCTGTGCTAAGAAGGTGGGTTGACAATTTTATCATCCCAATATATTGGGTGAAAGAATGTGATTGCCTTCATGGTCGACTAAAAAGCATAGGAAGTAGAATCTATGGAAAGTGGGTGAATGTTTAAATATTATAATTCCTGTTTGACGAGGAACAGCTGGCAAACTCTTCACCAGATAACTCTGACAGTCTTTGTTTATTTGCTACATTAGTAGATAAAGCAATTAGAGTAAGAAGTTTAAAGAGAAGAATGAGCCATACATAATCAGAGTCTTCACATGCGAGATGGAGCTGGAGACACAGCAGAATGCAGATGTACACTCACGTATATATATAGACACATCTCTGAATCTCTGAAATAGTTTTTTATTCCATTTTATCTGAACATGAGGCACATTTAGAGAGGATCAAATCCTGCTTGTCAAGACTGGTATACAAGAGGGACAGCGACAGGGTAAGCAGTGCAATACCTGCTGGGGCTGGCACACTGAACTGGCTCCCCTTGGATAACAGCTTTAAGCGTCGACCAGCACTACACAAGCACCACTCACAGCAGAAATAGTAAAGTAGCTGCATCTAAACCAGGGTTTACTACTCAACAGCATGTCAGTGAAGCCTGGGAGGACCTGATTAGTACTTTTTTTCCTGTTACAAGAGTGGGGTGGAAGGGAACGATTAAACTGAGTTCCTGAGGAGCTCCTTATGAGCCCAAATTCAGGTAGGCAATTCCCAATATCCTCCCAGGCTCACTATAGCATTATTACAGTAATTTCTATTTCTAATGAGAAGTAAAAGGGTCAGCAAAGACTACTGGTCCCACTTAGCCTCATCATTTAACTTGGCTGGGCTGCCTCCTCAGAGATGGACTTCCCTGCAGTGAAACTGAAGATCTTCCTCAAGTGTCTTTTTTTGGGAGGAATTTGGAATGCAAATTCCCACTACTCTGTTCAGCAGTGTTATATCCTGTTTCATAGTTCTCAGCTTTGTTTCAACACAGCTGATTTGGAGAGCCTGCTCTATGGTGTCTTTATGACTTTATAAGATTTCAGGGCGAAAACTCTTCAATAGGGTCAAGCATCTTTTTTGGCCACAGTGCTGTGTGCAAATGCACACATTTAAATTTCCAACTTTGACTGTATTCACACAAGCTTTTATTTCAATAGGCTTTTGTCTCTATGTTCATGGTCTAAGCTGCTGTCTTGTACTTTTCCAGTTGAGAGCTGCACAAACTGACGGTGTCCTATTATAGCTGTTGACATGGAAACATCATAAGCAACTATTTGTTGGATAAGACTGCTATTTCACAGGGAACAGACACAGCTTAAATGCATGTTTTGCTGATTCACTTTCAGCCATTTTAAGCCACAGACAGTTTATCTTCACTTTCACATCCCCCTCCCCTGCACCGATGGATCATGTTCAGAGTTTCTGCTAAGAAATGAGGCTGAAACTGTGTCTATCTTGCTTATAAAATTTTCAAACAAATCCTATTCCCACATGAGGCCAAGATCTTCATTCTCATCATCTTCTGGCTTGGATATTATTCTAGCTGACACTTTCTACTCTCCAAAGAAGAAAGCAGGCAATCCCTCTAGGGAACAGAAAAGTACAATATATGTGCAATGAAAAGCTATTAAGGCATCTCTTAAGAAAAGAAAAAGGTGTGTTGCTTCTGTAGAGCTGACATCATGTCAAGCACATTACTTGTTCCAGGACATTATTTTAATAACTTATGAAATAGAACAATATGGAAAGTGGCCACAAATGTGTACTACTTATGCCTACTGAAGTTGCTAATAGAAAAGCCGTTTCACACCAGGCACTAACAATGCTGCACTGAGGACATGGTTCCCTGCCTCACCCAGTAAGTTAAAATACAAGTTTTACTGAAAATATAAAGATAAGATGACTTAGGCAAGAATGGCTTTGATAAGGAGCTGCTGTATATTCTGTTTTCTATTCTGAACTTTAGGCAGAACGTGTTGTCTCAGATTCCTATAGGCTGTGGTTGATTCACACAGGGCTCAGTCCTTCCAGGTGCTCAGTACTGTGTACCACAGCTTGCAATTTTCAACCCAAAGTAGCCAGTGATTCGCAAAGACACAACCACAAAGAGATAAATCTGCTTTTTGTCCCTTTTTGACACAGCTGGAGAAACACCCATTGATAAAAGGCTCCCTGGGCTGTTGGTTCATGCTGCAGCCAACGATGCATCGCGCCGCATCTTGGGGAGGGATCGGCTGAACTCATTACACGCCCTGTACCTAAGAGCAGTAGATGTGATAAACATGAAGATGTGAAGGAAAGAGCTGCTGTCAGACAAAGAGATGAGACTGTTTGACTGATGTGTTTACATGTTCAGTTTTCACTCTCCATTAACTGCTTCGTCTTTGTCTGTGAAATGTTGTGAAGAATTGCAAACTAACATCATTTTTCCTTAACTTCGTTAGTATCAACACTGCAAAAAAGTAGCAGATGAATAAGAGATGCAGTAACTGTTAGGAAAAACTGAAATAGCTTGTGAGATGGCTAATAGTTTCAACCAACTACATATCAAACATATCCATTTTCACAGTCCTAGGGTATTGGTGAGACATTGTTGTATTTACAACATTACATTTTGGGGTGGATTTTTAGCACCAGACTGCCATCAAACTACAAATCTGAAGGCCTTTGAATTGTGAGTAGTCCAAGATAAATAATTCTCACATGCATCTCTCAGCTGAGAGTGGCATCAGCATTGTGAATCTTAGGACACTTCAGTCAAGGACCTGTGAAAATTTCACAGGCATAATATAAAGAAGTGTGAAATTCTCACAGTTCCCACTGACAGCAAGAAGCCACTTAAAAAAAAACCAAACCTAATGAAACAGTTTCTTCCCAGATATTTTCTGTTCTTCAATTTTCAGTTGAAATTTTTAATTTCTCATTTGCTCTGTTCTTAGCAGCAGAATGATGAGCATGGTCAATTTTGCAAATGCCTCTAAGCATATAAACAGGTTGAATTTTACAAGAAAATACTAGATTTGTTTGCGAAAGACAAGACTGTATTTCATCTTCCTTTTCCATTTTACAGATAATCACATGTTCTGTAAGCCAGATGCTTTTGCTCTAAATATGAAATTCAACTCAATAAATAAAAACTACTGGATTTACTTCCCATTGTATTAGGTGTTTCTCCTATCCCAGCATATCCTTCATCCTCCTCTGCTCCTCATTGTTTCTGATAATTAACGAAGACCTGAGTGAACAGTTACTCAGTGATACGGTTCAGCCCTTGATTGTCCCCCTGGAGAAAAGGTCTCTAAAGCATGCAGAGTGACCCTCCTTTGAAAAACAAAGATTGACACTATTTCCTTGGTTCTGAATTTGAGTAGCTCTCACTGAGGCCAGGGAGAATATTTGCGCCAGGAGGATGTAGAAAAGATTTGTATTTTCAGAGAAAAAAAACATTAAAAAGTAGGAATTGAATATTCAGAAACTCTTACATAACCAGGACATGTGAAATGAGTGACATTCCAACATTTCCAGTCCGAAAAGGAATTTCAAGTCCAATAAGCCATTTCATAAATTCGCTTTTTGTGCATACCTATCGGGCCATTTCCAAACTTATCTGCATTATGCCATTTATGACCCATTTTCTGAATGCATATTTCCATTCTGTGCTACAATTTGGACCATTCAATTGCCCAGGAATCTGAGGGAAGTGAAAAAACTGTATTAAAATTCCATTTTCCTCCACTTACTGTTCAGTAAATAGAATTCTAATAGTTCTATCATGTCATTAGAGCACAGGCATGGCTATGTAAACTATATCTATTTCCTCATTAAAACAAAAAAATAATGTCTAGGTGCCAGGCTCATTCACACTTGCTCTCCAGAAATCTGTATTGACCTACAGCAGTGCAAAACCTGAAAGAAACTGCAGTTTGGATGCTCCCAGATGCTGGAGTCATAAACTCATCCAGCTTGATGACCGGGTGCTGAGTGTATGTGGATCCTCAGAAGTGCTAACTAAAGTGACAAATGAATTCAGAAGGAATCCTGGGGAATAAGAATACAGGCAAAAAACCAGCCCAACTAAACAAGACTGTTACAGCTTCCAAGCTATGTTGCAGAAGAATGCACAGACGGCAGTCAGAAGCCTGATGTTATAGCTCCTAGAAAAGTAAATGAACACTTTTGTGTGTGTGAGAGAGCAAAAGAGGAAGATTTTCTGTGTGCATGGGATTGAGGTCAAACAACTTGAAATGTCTCTAATATTGATGTTTACATCTCAGCTAATCACCTGAGGCTCCTTCCACTCAACTGTGGAAAACAGTCTCAACTGTGAGAAAGAGACATTTTTAGGGCATGATTCGCCTGAGCAATTTTAGATGTCTACTTCTGGATGACATGAATTGTACTCTGAAAGTACCCAAGTGCACTCCATAGACTCAAGAGAGATATTAGGCAACTCACTTAAGTGAAAATTTTTGCAATGTGTATGCAGACATAACATGAAATTAACACTAACATATCTATTTGGACTTTCTTTACATATATATACACACACATACATCTCTCAAAAAAATATTCTCTCTCCGTGTAATGAGTATTAATCATGGCCATTTCATATGTCTCCCTGGTTTCCTCAGTACCTCCTTCTGAAAACCCTGATGCAATTATTTCTTTATTGCATTCCTTCTTCCAGACCTACATACTAGAGCTTTCCATCACCCAGTCTGATCTTATCATGTGTTCAGGTTTCACTGCCATGACGTCTCCAAGAGTTGCATTTCTCAGGTGGATTTCAGACTGCATTGCAACTGTCTGTGCAGATTCCCAGGAGAATTCTGCCCATGGATCCTTGGCCTGATGTTCACTTGCCTGTGGGGGTTCACTGCCTCAAAGAAGACAGGGAGACTGAAGGTGGTTGTAACAGACATTGCATAAAAAAGCCCTGGATATCAGACTCAGTTTCCACAAGATGCCTCAAATGAATTTCAATTGTAGCTCTGAAAACTTCAAAACTGAGAATTTCTGTGATCAGTTGAAAACCAAAGTCTCTCCAGTGGAAGATGTCCCTGCCCATGTCAGGGGTTTGAAACCAGATAATCTTTAAGTCTCTTCTAACCCAAACCATCTATGGTTCTATGATATGGCGACATGCTAATTTCTAAGTCAGGAAATTTGTGTAAAGGTGTCTAATACCTAATGGAGGACCCATTGTGTTGGGAATGTGAGTAAACCACCCAAAGTCCCTCAGCTTTGACTTCTCTTTTGGCTGAGCTAAGTTGTGATGGCAAATCTCCAGATTCTTCCTCATGGCTCAATAAGAAATGAACCAGAACACACACATTTTTAACACACAATAATATGTGTTTGAATGGCACGTATCTATCACAGCTATGAAATGCTTAGCAATAATTCCAGTGAGAAGAAGACAAAAATGTAATGGACTAAGAGGCACCTCTTTGCACCGTGCACATTTTTTATAAATAGTGCAACATGGACTGGAAATAAAAAGGTTGATCATAAGCGTCTTCATCTTGTTGGGAAGATCCCTTGGGCCCACTTCCCACTGCAGCGTTCTTCCCTACACAGTGGAGAGGCAACTGCAGAACCACTTGTGACATTTCAACTGGATCCAATCCTGCCCCAGCCCTGATTTCCCCACCTTTACAGCCAACTGTACCATTTGCTTTGTACTGACATATTTGAAAGTAGTGCTGAAGCTGAAGCAGCTGCATTTCAGTAGGCTCAACCCTTCGTACATGGAAACAAGGAGCCCTGATGAGGCGAAATCATCTTTGGTCACTGACAGTACTGAACAGACTTTAAAGAGGGAAGTGGCAGTGCGGAGTGTGAAGCTTTAGAGTTAGCTCTGCAGAGTGATATAACTCCACAGTGCCTTGTTGTGGCTTTAGACAACTGGAATTTTTAAATATAAACATTATTTCAGAAGCTCTCTGGTTTAAATAAAACTTAAATGGTGCAGCGACTGTTTATTCTAAGAGTATCTCACTACTTTTCATCTGTAAACCAAAACCAGACACTAAGGCAGCATTTTTGGGTGCCAGCTAATTCCTGAAAACCTTCTCTTTGCATGTATAGTATCAATTACTGAAGCGCCTACTCTTATGCTCAGAAATCTAACACAAGTACTTTAAGCTCAAGACTAATCTAGTAAAACAACAGGAAAACTGCTTAAGCTCTCAGTTTCCTCCAAAGCTTGGAAGTTAAAGTTTCAGTGATTGCTCCAATTCACCAAACTTTTCAAAGGACTATACTTTGATGCTTAATTCTTCAAAAGGTTGTCATGTTCCATAGCCTGTGAATTAAATAACTTAATCTGCCATTTCCTAGGAGTAGCAACAGTTGCCATATGTAACCTAAAAAATTTGACTACTGATATGGACCTAGAAGGACAAAGTAAAGCGTGTGTTTCAAGGCAAACACATAATCCTACAAGAGCAGATTTTAAAACCTTGAGCTAAAAAGACAAGAAGGAAGACATGAATTTGCATAAGATCCTGCTATACATGTATATAGCACAGTGTTTAGCTGGTGATGAGTTTGTTTACTCTCCTTGTTGATCATGAGCTGATGACTGAATTCCAATGACTTAAAAATGATAACAGCAGATTTATGTTTTAGCCTTTCATTGCACTTAGGGAATTAAATTTAAATTCTTTCACTTTTACCACCAAATAAAGCATGAATAATAACATTTTCTATGTTTCCTATCCATTCTCTCCACTTCTGCTTTTCTTTCTGTATTTCTTTTCCTCAACAGATTTATTGACAAAGAGGTCGTGGGCTCCCAAAAGGATTAAAACAATTTCCTACTGCTCCATCCTCCTCTGTCTTTAGTGTTGTGGACTCTCTGATGACATCCCAGAGATATAGGGTCTGTGATAAAAAAGTAATTGGTAGTACTGAAGAAAAGAATTCAGGAAATTAATGGGAAATATTCCAGGAGACATCAGAGAGACAGACTGGGATAAAGAAAGAAAAAATAATACAAATCTGAAACACCAGAGTAAGCAGAGATAAAAGATTATGTCAAAGAGCTACACAATTTCTCTGAACAATTCTTGATTTCTTTCCTTTGCTGTTTACACTCCTGAAGTGAGACTTTTATTTGCTTTTAGCCAGGGATACTTATGGTCCTACATTCAACCCTTTAACCTCATATTATGTTTTGCCTCACTTAATTGAATATCACTTCTTTCATGTATGTCAGTGCTATGCTTTTTTAGAAGGAGCTAGATGGGGAAAATCACAGTTAGGTAAAGAAGAAAACCCTCCATCCAGTGAACCCCACACCCACTGGCATAACTATAGCCAAATTTTTCTTCCCTCTTTTGTTGGCTTTTCTATGAGCAGGTAATGATAATAATTTTCAATTATTACAACCTATTTGGATCTTAATTTATTTCCTTGTGTTGCCTAAAATATAGTGATTTGCTTCATTTCAGCTTTCTGTTAAAAAATAACCATGCTTGCTGTACTCAGTGAAGGACAGCAAAATCACAACATCCCAAAGAAAGGAAAACAGCAAACTTGAATCATAAACTTGGCATTACAGCTAGAGATTTACAACAACATATGGTCATTTGCCTCTAGCTCTCTTGCACATGCTGACTAAAATAACCCATTGAAACAGAAATGTCCTGAGTTGTAAGAATAGAAACCAAATGCTAGATCCTAGCTTTCTACATGGCCACTGCCTGTAAAGAGGATACATAAAGAGAAATTTTTCATCTCTGAAAACAAGTACATTTCTGAGCCCATATTTATTTTTTCCTTAGTGCTTAACATAGACACAAGCTAGCTTTGTAATTAGTGCATGTGAATTGTACTGACAGTTTCAGGCACAAGGCTGCAGGTACGACTGCACTACAAACACCTTATGGTCACATGTGAGATACAGAGCCTCAAACAGGCTGCTCAGACATGGACACAGCCAGCTGCCTGGCGTTAAGAGAAAAAAGTAAATGCTAACAAAAGTGACTGAGGCTTTTGTGGTTTTCTGCTTCAGAGGTTTGAGGCATTTGTTGGAATGACTGTGGAATAAAAGAACAGATTTTTGCATCTGTGGTTTGGGAAGTGCCATTTAGATAAGCAGCTAAGACATCAAAGGCTCCAGCAGTGAAGCACCAGGCATCTTAGTGAGACAGACCACAGCCAGAATTCATGAACTAGCAGAAAACCAGGCTCATCAGTGCACACAGAGAAATACTGTACAGAAGAGCTAGGCTAGTCCAGATGCAGCACAGCTAGCTTGGCTCAGAGTGCAAGTTAATAAGCCTCAGTTCTCAGCAGAGCTTCCCAGGTCAGTGCTCATATAGGGGGGATCAAGCTTTGTTGCAGTTCAAACTGCAGTAAGGTGTTCAGGACCCTGTGTTAGCACTTTATATGTACACCTCAATTAACCTGCAGTTGCTGGCTTGGGCTTCTCACACCATTACTCCCTACATTCTGGGTTCCTAGCTTACCTTGAGAAAGGAAGCTTGGATCAATCCATCCTTACACACACAATTTTAGCTTTTCATAAAATGCAAATTCAGGGAGCTGACCAAAGTTCTTGACAACAAAATCACTCTGGTCTGGGAAAAAAATGTGCTTCGGGTCAGAGAAGGTTAGAGATGCATTGAAAACCTTGACACTTCTAATCTGACCTCGCCCAACAGCAACATCACTGGTAAGAGAGATCCATGTCCCTTCAGTCATTGCTCTTTCTGACAGCAGTTCCAATTAGTGCTTCGTGTGGTTGTTGCCCATTAGAATAAGACCCTTCATGCTAACATTTAAGTTTTCCCTTTCTTCTCTGCTACCTTACTTCTTCACACTGAGAACATAATGACAAAATGTAGAATTTAGCCTTAATTGGATCTCTGCAATGTTATCACCTGAATTAGCTCCCTTGTGAATAATTATCACTGCCTAGAGGCTGACAAATTGCTTCCCTCCACTTCAGGATTGTAAGAAATTTCAAATTATATGCTGAGCATGGGGAGGATAGAGGGGACAAAGGGGAGAACGAAAATGAAAGCCTAGAGAAGCATAATTATTAAGATTATTAAAATACTTGACAGAGTCCCATAGTCTCCAGGAGTCCCAAAAGGGGAGAGTGACAGCAAGAATTTTGCTGGGACAGTTGTGTAATTTCCAGTCCAGCAACAGACATGCACATTCAAGGTGAAACTACAACTACTGCCCCCAGTAAGTTACAAAGGTAATACCTTTGTTATTCACTATTCCATTTAGGCTATGGACAGCAGCTTGTTTACCATCTCATCTGCACATTCGATCTCGCTAGATAGATGGCAAAGTTTTTGCAGCATACACTGATGGAAAGGTAAACATATGTGAGGAGATAGTAGCAGATTGCAATACATTTAGAATGGCACATAAGAGTTGTGTTTTGCAAGGAAAATGTTTTGGCCAAAATGTGCTCTTCCTGAGAACGCTCATTCCATGGTCGGGGCAAGACCTCACACAGAAACACTTTGTGTCATTACTCCACAGCATCCACCTCAGATATTGACAGAGCTAAGAAATGTTCATCTTATAAACCCAAATCACTATAAAGTGTAACGCTCCTTGCACATTACTTGAAATGGTCAAATAGGGCAAACAGGGCTTTTATCCATTTTTCTCCATAATGTTGCTGTGCTTGTAAGATGGACGCATTTCTCAGTTCATTTCCAGGCAGCTCCTCAGGCTTTTTTCCCACTTGCCAAACCAACCACACACGTCAGGCATAGACAAGGTAGCTGCCGACATATTCCCAGGAGAAGGCTCTTCCTGCTTACCTGACATACAGTGACCTCTTCTGATTAGTCCTCAGGGAGCCAGACCCAGAACTCATGCTGTGATTCATCATCTGCTCACGCAGGTCATGGATTTTTGCCTCAAATCGAGCGTACTCTAAGGAGATAAGAAAACCCCAGAGAATAAAGATATTTTAGTTTTCTCGACCTATATAATCATTAGGGCTGCTAAATGCAAATTAACATTAAATTAATGAGTGTAAGGCATGTCTTGAAAATTGAGGTCTGATAGAACCTTGAATTAATGTATTATCTTAGGTAAATATGTGCCCTTTTTACTGTAGTACCTGAACATTTCAACACTAGCTAAGTGAGGGATCAGATATCTAGACCCACGGTCCTGCAGTTTCAGGGAAGGAAAGGAGGTTTAAAGCATGTTAACAAATATCTTCAAGTCTCTGGAAAGGATGCTGAAAGAAGTTTTCCACTGTATCTTTCTTCCTTCCAAACAATGTGATACCTTGTTAGGGTCAGTGGGATGGTGAACTGAAGTTATTAACAAGTCAAGCAATCACTGAAAAATCCCATCAAAATGAAGGAGATATTTCCATGTCCAGTGATCCCCAAAGCAGCTGGAAAATCATTGAGCAATCAGCCACCTTTTGCACACTGCCCACTGAGGCATGGGCTCTGTTTCTTTTAAATAGGTGAAGCCATATCTCAGTCTTAGGGTGGGTGATCCCAGAAACCCTAAGCTGTGTAACAATGGCCCAGAACTGCTCTCCCCCACCTCATTCACCTCCATAGCTCTACTGATGGCTCTGCAAAATGTTGTGACCTGCTGCCCAGCAATACGGGATCAGCTAGAGCCATATAATTTGGTGGGAATCCCCTCTGACAGGACACAGCCTCATCAATGGTCCCTCCAGCTGCCATGCTCCCCTGCTCATCATACAACTCAATGGGCTGAGCTTTGGTTTGCAAGCAGAAAGGTTGAGATTTTGGAGACAAACTCTAATTCCTTGGAACAGAGAACCTCCAGCAACACAGAGAGCCATAATTCAGCCTAAACCCAGGAAATCTACTGATATGAGCTATAAGACTAAGCTGAGGGGGCGTACAAAATACATTTCAGTGAGTCAGTGACACTTTAAAGAGTAAGATATTGCAGATTGATGCCAGCAAAGAGAAGATGATGTTCTCTGCACCTCAACGTTTTATTTCACTGACGCCTTCAAAAGAAGGGTCCCTTTCCCCACAGCAAGGCTAAAGCAGAAGTGAAACCAGCACACAAGGTTTTCTCCCTCAAAGGATGAAGGTACATTCCACCAGATCTCACCACCTCCCAGCTTAAGCAAATAAATCTTTACAGTACATTTATAACTCACTGGTCTGCACCTTGTTTGTTGCTGTCTGAGCTACGTGAAAATATTGTAAGACAGCAATATTCACATTTTTCTCCTAGAAGAACTCAGCATTATTTTTGTTTGATCATTTGCTGTTCCTACTGGCTCAGTTCCCAGAATGGCAAGATGCTTTGCAACGACTAATTCATTTTATTCCGTACACTCTACATTTTCATTGGAAAATAACACCTGACCTTTCCAAGATCCCATATTTTGTATAGACAATAGCCACCTTCAAGATTTCTTAGCAGAATGGCTTGATTTGGTGTTTTGTGTTTGGGTTTTTTCCTTTCCTTCTTTCTTGACACATTTTGCCTCCTTTTCCACTGAGCTTCCTTGGCATTACCTCCTCAGTCTGTTAAGTGACAGTGGCTACTTTGCTCGTCAGTTGGGAACCACTGCTGTGGTATAAGACTCTTCTGTCTTCCCACGTACCTATGACTTCACTGACTGCAACTGAAATTCTGTATGTCAGGAGAAGAGAAACTCCTACATGCAGACTGTATTTTAGATTTATTCTGTAGCTTGTTTCTTGCTCATTTCTTTCATTTAGAGTACATCTTTAAACTTCTTAGAGATTCAACAGCACAAATTCTCAGTGGAACTAAGGCTCCTACAAACTCATGTTGGTTTTTTTGGGTGGAGTTTAGTTTTGAAGTGTTTATCCCAGTGTAGGATTTAAGTTTGCTCTATGTGAGTCATATTTGTTCTAATCTCCTGCTTTAGAATTTATTTAGTAAATAATCATCTTCTGAGCAAAGCTTTATTTAGCTTATATTTCATTAAAACAAATTTAACATTTCTTCTTGGCAAATAGGAAAGGTGATCTTAAGCACAAAACCTTGCATTTCTCTTCCTTATACAGTATCAGCCCTACACAAATAGACAGAATATTACAATTGTAAGGCTTGTTACTAGCTGTCTTTCATTTATGGTGGATACACTGAAGAAGACAGTAAACATGGTGTAATTCAGCTTCTTTAATGTTTTACATCTGGGCAACACCAAGGATATGAATGATCTACAGCAGAGCAACTTTCCCTTTAATAAGCATCCTCATCCCAGGCTGACTCTGTATGCAAGGTGTGGGAGTAACTCCCAGATTTAGACACCAATCTGGAGAGTGCGAAGAGAGGACTGAAAATCTGATTTTCTCTAGCACAGCATCCAGCTATTTGCAACTTGAACATCAGATACTCAAATGACTACAGCTTGGTCAGATGATGGTATTATCATTTGTGTTCTGACTTTAGAGCACATTTGTAATTTAACCGATTTTAACTGTCTGTAAACTTATTCTGAGTTCAAGAATCTCTCTCTTTCTGGGGGAATCTCTTGAAACCACAAGACCTATTAAAAATTGTCGAACAAGTGTGCGATGGAAACTCAAGGTTCAAGGTCCTCATCCCTGCTTGATACCAAAAATTACTGAAGTAATATTACTAATGATATTCTTTGTTTCTTGAGACATTTTTTGTTATGGATTTAAATACATAGGTATTTTTTAAAAACCTCAAATTTATGGGACGATATTTTCCTACTCTACCTTCTTCACACTTTTTTTTTGTAAAAAATAATGAAATGTATATTTGTTCCTTCCTCCTGGAAAATGCCTGGGCCAAAAATTGTGCAACCATCAATGCAGGCAGTATTTAACTCAGATCAGTTTCTTTAATCTCAGTCCTCCCAGTTCTCCTACTGATTCCTAGATACTACAGTGACAGATGCATTTGAAATGTGAACAGAAAAAGAAACAGTGATGCTCTGCCATCAGAACTGCTGTGATAGTTCTGCCTACTGAGAAAGAGTCCTTTTATCTTAACACTTCTTTCTACTTTGGGTCATTCCAGGCGAGATGTCTCCTAATAGCTTTGTATTTGTCAGGTGTGAAAAAGGACAGTGCTAAAGTCTAGAAAAGCACTTCATGCTTCCTTCAAATTGAGCACTGAATCTAAATAACACACTTTCAAGGCTTCTACACAATTAAAAGGACGCTGAGGTTGTGACATACTAACAAAAAATACAGTCAAAGCTGATTCACTAATTTCATGCTCTTTAAAGAAAGGGAGAACAAAGAACGTGTTGCTACTGGAATGCTTCATTAGCAAAACTTCCCAAATTTGACTTACTACAATCTGTCTGCTTGCAACAGTTCCTACCTGTTGCCTGATTTAGTAATGATTTAACAACTCTGGTAGCTTAAGAAACTGATAAAGCTACACATTAGGCTAGAAAGGCGAATGAGTGAGCAAACTGTAACCTACATTACTTCTGGGGTCAGAAGTGATCCAGTGATTTGTGCTGGTCTGTGGCTCTGAGACTGCTGCTGTAAAATCAGGGGAAATGGGTGGAGGGAAGTGTTTGTTCATACACCAGTTTAGAGCTGGCCCAGGGCTCATGGCAGTGTACGCAGACTTGAATTTGGCTGTCCCAAAGACATGGACAGGACTCATTGTCCCTGGAGAGCTGGAGCTGGTGGCACTGAATGTGGGAGAGGAGATTGCTGCTGTGAGGAGTGGCCCAGCTACAGGGAGAGCAAGACCAACTTTCAGGGCCCTGGCAATGCTGCCACAGGCAAATCCCCATTTTGCCAAGAGTCTGCTCCCTAATGTTGGCTCCACTCAACTCTCTGGTCAGTGAGGAGAGAGAGAAGAGTCATCTTGAATGGCTACAACATGAAATGCCCCCAAGCCAATCAAGGCCCAACTAGCACACTCATCAAATAAACACACCAGTTTGAATAACTAATGTTTGCCAGCTTCATACAGGCAAATAAATAGACTGAATAAATGGACAGGGAGCTGGTGATTTTCCTTCCACCTCATTCCAATATCTTGCCAAGTGCTGTATCTGGGACTCATATGTATTCTAACCTTCAAATATTGATGCAATCCTTTCCTTTCCAAAGCACTTAGACATGTTGAAAGGACTGGATAGATCTTTGGGAGTAAACTTCCAACACCTTGAAGCTTCTCCTTAGCTCACATACTGAGAAATCAAAGCAAGGCAAATGGCCAGCCCTGTTAAAAAAACATCTAAAACCTCAAAACCAAAGCTAGCCAAGATCAAAAAACTATGATCTACAAAATCTTGACTAATTCACTTTGGTGTCTTAGGGGATGCAGATACCAAAGTTTTTACTGCTGAAGTGATTTAGAAACCTTAAATTCTGCCAACACTGTGCAAGTGGGGCCCCATGTGGTGGGAAGGAATTGTTTTAACACACAAGCACCCCTCCTTTTCGAGCTACCTATTGACTCTTTTTGGTAGTCCATGGCCAGACTTGGTACGTGAACTTTTGTGAGTGTGATTACTTAACACATAAGTCTCATGACACATATCATGAGTCTCTCCAAATATCATGACTTTGTGAAATTTGTGATGGATGCAAAGACAGTAAGGACAGTTTGGGATGAGTTCTGCTGTGATGTCCTTTCATATACATGGAGCAAGAACTACTCCTATTAATATAAGCAGTATATTGAATTTTTAGTTTAAAAATTTTCAAAATGTGTTCATAAACAGGTTAAAAGACTGAGAATACAAAAACCACTTGAGAACACAAGAAACCTCCCTGAAGTCTTAGATTTTGGCTTTTGGGAGCCAAAAAATGAATGTAAGAAAGTAAACCTCAAAATCAAAGAATTTCTGAATATAAAAATATCAAAGATAGAGATATTATTGATGGCTTGATGCTACTTTCTGGTCATAGAAATAAAGAATAGCTATGTTAAATGAATAAATATTCTGGAGCTTTTCTGTGAGGAAAAAGTTGCAGAATTTTACAAAGTTACACTACTGTTATTATTCACTTCTATATTTATAACAAAGATTGTAATATTGATTGAATTTATAGAACATTATAACAAAAAAAAGCCCTGATCCTACAAGTAAAGCATAGTTGAGAAGCTGAAATGCTGACATATGATACAATAGTGAAAATAACAGTGCAGTAGCCCAGTCCATGTCTTTATCATTTGAACACTTCTAGTGCTGGCCCCTTTAGAGACATAGCAATTCTTTCTGCCTGCAGGTAAAAGAATTTGGTTTTCTGTGTAAGTTAGGATAATTTCTGTTTGCTCTAGATGATGAGAGATTTACTAAAAAGTAGAAATTCGAAAATGGAAAGTAGAACTTGAATTGTCCAATTTTAACAGACTACATGGTTTAAAAAAAACAAACTCAAGTGAACCAGGAAGGCATTAAAGAACTTCATCACTTCAAAAAAGGTATATCAAATAGCTCTAGAAAATATAATAAAGGAACAACTGCCAGATCTATCAACATCAATATCAATACCAATATCAATTGGGCATAACTTCAGTGGATTCAGGCCAGCTTAAACCTTCTGAGATTTTCTTCTGTTCTGTTTATGGGAACACAAACTACACAAAGTGTATGCTTCTATGGCAAGTCATGAACTTACTGCCTTGGACATCTGAGACAGCAATGTGCATAACACTATGATTATGGTACTATTATTTATGCTATTTATGTAAGTATTTTTTTCCTTTGCCTCTTCTTAGTAAGTGTCTTGGCAGAACAGTGTAAGATTTAAAATAACAGAACACATTTCTTCCTAGAGTGAGTGTTCTTCCATTTCTGCCCTTTGCCCAGAGTGCTGCCCAGTCAGCTCTGGTTTTATACTTGGAGGTGAGAGGAAGATGAGCAGACCAGCACCAAGACTTCTGAGTACTGGGTCTGCTTTTCCACAGGTTTACAGTGTGAAGCTGTGAGAGTCAGAACAAGCCCCTCCTGTCATACTATGGCAGCTATGGAGAGATGTGGCTGATGCTTTAACACTGTGTCTTTGGCCCAGCATCCCACTACCCTGGAAGCCTTTGAAACTACTGTAATACACATGGAAAGTGAAAGAGTGTGCAAAAAGACATGAAGTGATAACACTAGTATTTCATGTCTTCTCTTTGGAATTTTTTTTCTTTTTTTTTAATATTTGAGTCAATTTTTTGGCTGAAAGTACCCTTTTTAGATGATTAGAGGTTCAATTCTAGGGCTGTCTGATGTTGCAAGCATTTATACAGCAGGTTAATGATGGTGAAAAAACATTGTGGTAATCTGTGGTAATTTTGTAAGAAAAACAAACAAACAAACAAACGTTAGGTACAGTTCACTGCACCTTTGGTTCTTTTATCTGCCTCTGCCATGTCTGATGCTGGCCACTGCCAGGAACACAGCTGTGTAGAAAGCTGGCTTTGGATTTTATATTTTATGGTAAATGCTATGCTTTTAATGAGTAAAAAAAATCAGATTTACTATCAGCTAAACTCAACAGGAAAAAACCTGCACACAGTTTTGAAGCAGCACGGCCCTTATTGACTGGAGAAGGTGCTGTTCAAAAAGCCTGGCTCCATTCATGGTGCACTGGGTACTGGGTAACAGAGCAAGTGATGCTGCTATTTCTTATCAGTCTTACAGTTCCCTTGAGCTCACTCAAAGGAAATGAAAAACACAGATTTCAATACTGGGGAAGGGAAGACACATTTACATTTTACTAGGTTTTATTACTTTGACTATATCTACCTGTTTTTATTGAAATATTTTCCATACCCCTTTTCAGAAACCTTTCAAAATTAATGAAACAGGCATGTTTACTGATTTTACTGATTGCTTTGCCCTTTAAAACCATCACAGTAAGGCCATTAATGTCTTTATTTTTTGATATTAGTTGGTTGTCTTCCTTTAACAATATACAGGTATTTTTATGTCATCCTGTCTTCTAATTAAAAGTTCATCCTATATATTTGATCTGCAGCTGGATTCATTGCTTTAATATCACCACTAAATTTATTTTCTTTTGCTTTATTACTGAATATAATGTTTTCTCCATGTGTTGCACCATTAGATAAAGCCCTTATTTTGTGTTAGTTGTGAATAGAAATACCCCATAAAATATATCTTCCTTCCATGATACCTTCAGGAGTCTAAAAACATGTTCTATTTCTAGTCACAGGGAATATAATTCCAAACCAAAGCAGTATCTACAAGTTTTAGATTCAAAGAATCTCTTCCTCCTAATGAAAGAGATGTGCTAAAATAAATCAAGCTATTAGTGAGCAACAAGGACTATGTATTCTATTGAGGTGTTATTCCACCTGCTCCCTAAAAGCCTATCCTTGGTTCAGGAGGTGTCATCTTAGACCTTCTTGGATGGAAATTTCTGAAACTTCTTCCAAACACTGAAGAAAACTCCAAGTAATTCACTAGCTTTTGAAAATAACCCATCACAAGAGTTTGAGGAGCTGTAATCTGCATTCTCAAAAATGCAATAAATACCTCCCTGCTATTTTGACTGATGTACCCTGTCTGTGACACTTTTTCAAGTTCCCTGAGGCCCAAACTGAGCTAACATTCTGGATAACATTGTGTGTATAAGTGTCCAAGAAGGAGCAAGACAAATAAAAAGCAGAGTTTCACATGGTCTGCCTTGGCAGCACAGTGTGAAATCTTGGAAAAGTTGGACACATCTCCTCAGCCCTGGCATCCAACTTGCACAGCCATGCTCACCCAGCAGAGCAGCTTATGTCTCATTAACCTTGATAGCTCTATAGGAATTACTGTTCTGTGCAGTGCAGACACATTTCAAGATATCTCTGGTGTTTTGGGCACAAAATGATTCTGTCAAGGTGAAAAAAAATAAAAAAAAAAGAAAAAAGAAAAAAATAAAACAAAAAAGCAGCACTTCCCTGCCTCAGAATCCTCTTTCTTCAACAAATATATATGTGAGATGTTGCAAAGGAACCAAACCTACTTTCTATAAATAGCTAAGCTATTTTGTCACTTCAGGCTAATGGTGGAAGACCATATTTTCAGACATTTATTCAATTTCCACAATTCCCCATCCAAAATCACTGCCCTGGGGCATTTTTTGCTTATTTTTGCTTCATTGTCTTTTTCTTGCTTCTGCTTTTTTACCAAGTGTAGTTCCATTTCTTGTGAGCCGAGCACATTACATTGATACCTTAAGGAAGATGCTGACTTAGCTCGCTTAAGATGTGAGCTGGCACAAAGAAACAACAGAGCTGACCATTTCTGGAGTTTCCCAAGTCTGGCAACACTGGGAAGGAAGTTTGATAATCTCAGCTAATTCTGTAACTACCTTGGGTATGTATTCCTCTTTTCCAGACTTGTAAACGATGGCAAATGATTCCTACCTGCCTTCAGCTGTTTATAAATTTGCTCCTGAGTGTCCTACATGGTTCATGTGAGTGCTCCCAAATCCCTTTCAATAAAAGTGGATGGGGTTAGCCTGTGTACTCTATTTACATTAACCTGGCTGAGTGTGACTGCTCCAGAATGGAAAGCACCCTGACACAAATGTATGGATACAGAGCTGGAGCACACTGGTGCAGATGGCATCTATCCCAACAATGTTGTATGCTGAAGATACCACCTTGTACTACACCATGACGGGAGAAGAGAAAAAGGGTACAATCCTAATTCATCATCTCCAGAAACAACAGCAACTTCATGCAACTAAGGAGGCACAGGATCCGTCTAGGAGTTATGTGAGAAACTTTTTGAAATACAACTGGAAATGTAGATCAGTCTGACCTGCCCAATTTTCAGACAAAAATGAAAAAAAGGAGACACTGCTTAATCAGGGCTCAAAATTCCCAAGAGAACTCCTACAAAAACTTACACAAAAACTTTCACAGCTAAGACTTATACCAGTCTTGTACTTATACTCCATAAAATTCTGATAGACTCAGAGTTGAAAGAGATAAAAAAGAGGTTCCTAAAAGAAACTTCAGAGAAAAAACATTTCCTACTGAAAACAGAGTGATGTGGAAGCTAATGTGATTTTATTAATACCATAAGCCAGCATGAAAGTTGTAGCTTACAGTAAAAAAGAACCACCCACAAATCATTTAAAATCATCATAAGTCAAAGCAGAAAATTAAACAGTAGCAAGAATACCAATAGTACCAGAGGTAATTATTCAAAGAACAGGACAGCCTTACAGAGATCAGAAGGATCATCAGTAACAGAAACAGAATCTTGGCAAAAGTATTATGAGAATAAACACAGATATACTTCTTTAGGCTGAACTGTTTTGCTATTATGATTAATACCATTTCCTAACATTGGAAATGCCATCAATAAATTGTTCACTCTTTGATTTCAAAATCTGCCAGGTAAAAACTACTTCCCTCTGTAACTGCCACTTTCCTACACTCAGCTGTGCTGCTCTTCCAGTCAAGGATATCTTCAGCCATCTCCCTGGAACACTCTATTAATTAAACAGAAGACTTCAGCAAAGACTGGAAACAAACCTATCCATTTTTACCATTTAAAAAAAAAAAACAACCCTTAAAACAATCCCAAATATCCTGAACAAAAAAAAGAAAAGAAGAAAATGGATCAAAAAATCCCCACTTGTGTATTGATCTTTTCCAAGAGGCAATATTGAGAGCAGCTGCAGAATCGTATTAGTTTGCTAGAGCTTCCTGATTAAAAGGGGATTACTGTTTCTCATACAAACAGGTAATAGGGAATGGTTCAGCACATTACAAGCTTGAATGAGTTTAAACAAGACAAATACATATATTACCTCAGGATAAGTAATGCTTCCTGCATCCCTCTTAGCTTATTATAGGGAGTATTCTGAGTCCTCTGCAGTATGTTGTACATCAGCCCACTAATTAGAAATGGAGGGTATAGCTACAGCCTGGATTCTCAGAAATGTTGTTTAACTTGAGCATTAGATCATGTAAAATTGGACTAATGTCTGAAAAAGCACAGTAATACCAGTAAATGCCTTGCAATTACTACTGATATCGTTGACCTCATCATTCACAGAACCATCCAAACTCACCCTTATGGCATAAAACAGCTGGAAAAGGTTTTCTTTATCAAGTCCAAGTCCTGGTTTTACAGAAAAACAAACCCTAAAATACTGTGCACAAACTTAAAATACTTTCCTCCAATAAGGTCTATTTTGGCATTTCACAGCTGTTGGAAGGCCACTCAGAGCACCCACTTCTCAAATAGGTAGACTCATTCTTCCAGCTGAACACGGCTGAAACTGGCTTAATTGGCTTTTACCCCAGCACAGCTCCTCTGTGTAAATTGCTCTTTTCCGTTGTACATTGATTCTCATGGCAGACTTAGAGAGAAAACACAACTTCACCCACCCATTTCCATTTTGCTAAATAAACAATCCAATCTTAGTTAGCAAAAAAAAGTCAGAGTCAGTCCTACAGGAAGCAGATCTCTGCTGTCTCCCTGCTGTGCTGGTGAGCCACGTTACAGACGAGGCTCATAATCAATAGAAAATGGAAGTGCTGAAAACGTCCCACCTGATATCCAGGCATCTCATTCTCTTTCATGATTCTGAGCATTTCAGAATAAGAATGGCAACCTCTACAGCTTTTCCCAAGGACCAGTCGTTTGTTCGCAGGAGTAAGTAAATACTCTGTTATCCTCATGTTATTTGTTTATCAGTGGTTTCCTTAGAGAAAGTCAGTTTAATGCCTATCTATCTATCTATCTATCTATCTATCTATCTATCTATCTATCTATCTATCTCTCTTTCTCTCTCAGGCTAGTTTCTGACTTTCTGCTTCACTGCTTGTAACTGTTAGGATGATCAAGGTAGGGAAAAGCAGCAGATCAAGATGATCCAAAACGATGCTTACGATGTTTATGATTAAACAGCTTTTAGCACTAAAAAATGTCACATCTGTACAGCTTTCAGACAGTTTAGACAGGAATGATCAAAACCAATAAACACTTCAGAATTTTTTTTGACAATGATGAATGATTTAAGTTTCCTATATACACT
Source organism: Thryothorus ludovicianus (assembly GCA_013397245.1). Classification (NCBI taxonomy): domain Eukaryota; kingdom Metazoa; phylum Chordata; class Aves; order Passeriformes; family Certhiidae; genus Thryothorus; species Thryothorus ludovicianus. Next base: position 707,425 of record VZTB01014866.1, on the reverse strand, counting down.
CTTCCAAGAAAGAGATGTACTCAGATCAAATGAGAGAATCAGGAGAGATTGTCTGGGAGTGTATTATGGCCAGGGATTTGTGATCAAGTTCCTAAATGTTGTCTGTGTTGGGACAATTGACTGCACCTTCTGAAGCAAATGGAGATGACTTAGCTTAGACTGCAGTGCTAAAGGGCTGTATCAAATTGCACTGCCTAGCATTTTCCAAGGACAAACAGGACTCTCTTGCATGAATGCCAGGCGCCAGAAATTTGCAACTGGAGCATGAGCCTGACTTCTCAGAAGTAATAGGAGATGAAGAGGTTGCCAGTGAGTGAGCATAAAGTCTTTGGGGGCCTTAAGTCACAATTAGATCTTTTCACAGATGTTTCCTAATTTGTTATTAAAGATCCTCAGAGATGCAGACGTATCAACCACTCCAAACAGTCTGTTCTCATGGTTCACTCTACTTTCTGCAGCTGCATTTTTCCCTAATGTCTCATCTTAAGCTTTTTTGGTGCTTTTTAAGACTGCTCATTCTAATTCACAATGAATATAAGAAAACAATATGGGAAACTGAAATATTTAAAGACTAACATTACATTAAAAATAAAAAAAGTAATGAAAAAGAAGAATGCAGCTAAACAGGCAAGCAGGGATGGTTTTGCAAAAGTAAACCTTTTGAAAAAGTCTGCAAGTGTCAGAAATAAGACCTTAAAGAAAATTACTGTATATGAATTGGGACAGATGAAGTTCATTACTGCCTGTGGCCTATATGCTATAAAATGGGTTAGTATTGCTACAGAAACCTTTTTGGTGTGTCCCTGTAATTAGCACAAATGTACTATTATTGTAATTAACTGAATCCCCTAGTACCTAGTGCAATGTTCATGGCTTTAAGCAGGTTAATGTGAAAATTAATTTGTGCTAATTCACACAAGATCAGTGATGCCCAAACCAATCGGGCTGCAATGGCATTTTGTGAACTAACAGTATTTTCCTGTTGACTTGCACAAGGCACTGAAATTTCAAGAAAGTCACATAAACCCATCTTAGCTTTCACTTGTGATAAAACTATTGTGATAATTTTCCATCTTCTTGGGATAAATGCATTGTGAGACTCACTCCTAAGTGGATAAGTGATGTACTGGCTCTTGACATAAAAATTAATAGGATTAAAGATTTGGGCAGGTTCTTTTGCCTGGTCAAGGGGCTGGCTGGTCTCAGAATAAACTGTTCTCCAGGATGAGTTACCTTTCATTTCGTTTGACTTCTAGGGCAAAGCATGTTGCTGCATGCACACAAGAAAGACATTAAAATTTTTTTGTGCACAAAACCTTAAGTCCAAGAGACTGTAGAATAAATCAGAGGGGCTTGAATTCTTTTCAACTTAGTCCTGGGCAAGATAGGAAAATAATAAAAAACAACTACCTGGAGGACTGAGAGAGAACATAGCTCTCAGAGGTCAAGCCAAATCAGTGAGCGGTTCAGTGTTAAGGGACAGGAAGAGAGAAGATAACTACTTTTTGTGCTTGTTGCTTTTTATACTTCCACTAAAATAAAACATCTTGCAGCGGACAGACAATTTCTGTTCCCTGTTAGCTTTAGGCTGGAGAAACACTGTCATCACCTGTCAGTGCAATAGAAGTCAGTAAGCATCACAGTTCGAACTAAACTGTCTTGCAGCTGTGACTATTGCACTTTCTGGACAGTGACTGGCTATGCTAGATATGGCTAATTAGGGCTTCTTTGCTCTCTTTTCTGCAGTTGATGCTAAATGAACTTTTGCACCTTGCCTAGCTTGCCTTCCTTCAAAGGGATGCAGTCCCATATGAGTGGTTGTTATGAACACCCAGAACCATCACTCCTTCACCTCAAAGCTGCTGTCTTTGGTCATCCCCCTGCAGATGTGCTACCACAATAACGTGAGGGCAATGGAGAAAGGCCTCACAATCTAGGCACATTCCTGGACCTCTTGTTCTCTGGCCTCTCACCCACAACCTTGAGGTGGGCAGATGACAGGACAAATCATAAAGGCTGGATTCAGCCTGTTGAGGTTGTTCTAGGAACCCTAAAAAGAGGCTTTCCCACAGCTCCATTCAGGGCCACTATCTCCCAGAAAACCTTCTCTGCTACTGCAACAGAGCAGCCTGGTGGACAAAATTTCCCTGCCCTTGCTGGTAACAGCAGGGTTCTGAGGCCTTTCTGCCCTGTCTGCTCAACACAACAAATCAAAGCCCAGATGTCCCCTCTCTTGACCTTTTCTGTTGTACCCTTAGAACACAACGTGGCAGAACACTGCATTTAATGGCAATACTAAATTATGTGTCTGCCCGCACCAATCCATCAGTTCCCATTCTTGTTGATGGGACAACAGTTAAAGTTTAGTTCTGTTTTTAAGGGGCATAACAGTGGGCTCACTCAGCTCTGACAAAGAGATGGATACAAGTGTGTAGAGGTTTTCTTCACAGCTTTCCAAGCCCCTATATAGCAAGGAAGGCCACAAAGCTTCAGATTTTCCAGTCCGTCCACCCCCTTTTCTGTTCTCTGGGCTCATCTATAACCTCACCAAAGGGTAAATGAGAGTCAAGCATCCTCCCTGCACCTCCTAGAGGAGCTGGTGAGCAAAGAGCTCTTCTCCACTTGCAAGCTGCCCAGCATATATCAGTGCACCCGGTGTCTTGCTCTTTGCCTGTCCTGAGGGTCTAACCTCTGCATTTCTTTCCTCCTTTCAGTCACCTGACTCATCTCTCTACCATTCCTCATAAGTTATCTGTAAAATATTTTTTAAAGAATACATAAGCCTGCTTTCTCCTCCTCCTCTTCAGCATCACTTCTCTTTTGTCTGTTTCCCAAAGCCTTCAGTGTCCTACCCACTGCAGATCTGGCAGGGTCATGGATTGTTTGAGAATTGTGTAAATTTCCCTCTCCTTTTTATATATGACTCTGTTTTTTTGTTTGTTTTGTTTGTTTGTTTCCCTAACTTCAGCCAGGCATTGAGCTTGTGTTCAATTTGTGTCCATTCTCACATCAGATATCCATCTGAAGAGAGGCCCATGATGATTTTAGGTGCATTTTGCTCCCATTATTTTAATTGTCCTTTTCACAAGGTCACTTAGTTGAAAATCAAGTGAGGGGAAGCTAAGCTGGGAGAAAAAAACAACAAAGTGAATACAGGGCAGTGAAACCACCTCTTTTTTCTCCAAAATGTGATGCAAAGCTCTCTAGAAGCTAAGTAATTCACATTGGTTTATATAATTCTATTTTTTAAAATACTATTAAAAAAGGAATTGTAAACAAGTAAAATTGCAAAGGACAACAAATAAAGTTTTGTTATTTTCTTAAAGGTAAACAGAAAGCTGGGAATACTTCGCAATTTCATGCTTAGAAGACATATGAAGAAGGCCTAATGACACTGCAAATGCAGCTTTAAAATCTTTTATAGTCAACTTTCAACAGGGCATAATACTTTTGTTCATTACAAAAAATATGTGTCTCTGAAATTATGAGCCTAGTTTGACTTTCATGTGTTATTAGCTCTCAGTGGAACTCAAGCATTTAAATTGATTGTAATGAGACATTTGCAGACACTTCGACTGCAGCAAACCATTCCTGTTTGGAAATGGCTGGCACAGGAGGGCCCTAAAAGCATCCCAACAGGGAGCAAGTATTGTGCACTGACAAAGGGAAACAAAAATCAGCTTTGGAGAGGTCTGTCATGCAGCTGACATTGTTGTGCAGGATGTGCCAAGTGGCTGCTCTGAAGGCAAAGGAGGGCAGCACCCTTCAAAGGGTGGGAAGGGATGCTGTGGGAAGTGCTGGTTCAATGCACATCTGTTTTTAAATATACACAGATGAATTTCTGCCAGATGGTAAAACAGAAAGAATTAAAA
>VZTB01014866.1:569281-703498 GCA_013397245.1 Thryothorus ludovicianus | reverse complement strand
GTGAAATTGAATAAAAGTAGACTTCTCAAAGCAATAATAATAATAATAATAATAATAATAATAATGATAATAATAATAATAGTAACTTTTACATCTCTCTCTGGCACCAAGATGCTGAAGGTGAATCTATTCTGAGAATTGTAGCACTTCTTATCTTGTGACTTCTACCTCACTTTCATCTTCAAAAGCCTCCCTCACCCCTATCCACCTTTTTAAGTTTCTGCTACAGTTTAAGTACAATTCAATGAAGGGCTTATATCAGAGACTCTGTTTCTTTTTCCTCCCCTCATCTTTCACCATTTCTTTGCTATCTAATTATGCCAGCAAAGTGAAATAGCCTCTCACAATTACTCTGTTTTCATGAAGCTTGTAAGAATTTCAAAGCTCTAAGATTGCTGTCGAAGTTGGTTCATGTATACACACATCTTCTTGTTTATTCATTTCTAGTGCTTGTGTAACCTACATTTCTAAGGCAAGTAACCTGAAAAAAAGTATTATGAAATACTCTGAAGAGAAACCATCACAAGTGTGACAGCTGCTAAGAATCACCGTGACTTTCCTATTCCTCCTTCCCCTAGAGGTTACTATTGTTGCTGGCTGAGGAAACAGCTGTAGCGTGCTCACGAAGAGCAGAAAAGGCCCGGAGAAGACAGATCTGCCCTTTGGCAATTTGATGTCTTGCTGGAAAGCTTGTCAACCTTATTTACATTTTAATTTGCATGCCAGCTTCTACAAGGTTTTATATTCATATTCTGCTTTAAAGTATCTCCTTGACTACAATCACAACGACCTTTACATGTCTTCCCCCATTACCCTCTGGGCTGCAGTCCCTGCTCACTGGGCTATCCAGGGACTAGCAGCAAGAAATGTCAGGCTAAGCATGACATTTATCCAAACAGTTGGCTTCTTGTAAGCTAGACATTTCTTACTTTTTTAAAAAAAATATTATTTCCTGCAGGAGATTTAAGAGCAGTAGGGGCAATGGTCACATCCTCCTGAAGGAGAGTGGTGAGGGAAAATTCCTTTCCTGCAAACTGGAGCAAAAATGGCAATGTGCATCACCTGACAGTGGCTACCCTTGGGAGCAAAGAAGGCAGGAGGGATGAAATTGGGCAGAGACTGATTACTATTGACATTATTTTTACCAACAGACTGACAACAGAACTTGGCAGGATTATGCTCCTGGCTAGTTAAGAGAAGCAATGCCATAAACATGCCCTACTCCAAATAAATCAGAGCACAGGCACAGAAGTATGGTGCATGCATTAGCCCCCAGCCTGTCAAACTGCTACAGAAATGCATGGCTTTTCTTACACTCAAAATAATGCCAGTTGAAAACACACACAGATTATTCAAGGTTTTATGGGCACTCTGTGGTACCTTTCAGTCATTACAGAAAAGACTTTACCAAATTAATTTTAATCAAGTAAAGCTTTCAAAGCCGCTGAAGTATCTCTAGCATAGAGAGGGGTGGTTCTGTTGTTACAGGCTAATCCTATCTTTCTGTCGAATTCACCACTTCAGGATTTCCAAATACAGAAGCATCCTCTTCTCAGAGTTACAGAGAACACTTCTGGAGATATGGTTATAAATAGAAATAATTTTTGATTCCATAATTCCTACATTTCTGATTAATTTTGATAAATATTTACTTATAAAAAAATTTTCTAAGAATGAGGCTGAGGTGGACTGTACTGCTCAAGGTGAAATGAAATACCATATCTGGGGTAAAGATTTTTTTTCCCTAGGTCAGATTGCAGGAACAGTAACACTGGCTTTCCATTACATATTTGTTTTCTGGGACTGTCTCTGAGTTTTATTAGCATGTTCCACAGTATCACAAGGAACCCATCTTCCCTTTCTCTGGTGTATCTACTTCAATGCATCATTACAGAATCTCTAACTAAATAAACAGCACCAAGCCCAAGTTGGTGTTAGCGAGTTTTTCCAGAGAAATAAATGTAAGGATGATCAGGGCAGCATCTGAACTTTTACAGATCAGGAGTTAATTTGAAGTGTTTTGCTGTCAGTGGTTTAGCCTTATCAAAACAGTAAAGAAGGTTAATGCATTACATAACCTTCTATTAGCCATATATAGCAATAGCCATATTTGCGTGGACAAATGCGGACAGCAATATTTCTTCACTTCAAGGTACATGAAACTCCTGTCCAAGATAATTCTGAATTCTGCATCTCCTCAAACTTGCAGATGGAAAATGACTGTATTGGCACTGGTCCTTTCTGTTCTGTGGCCACAACAAGAGAAAAGAAACTATTTAATTTGTTTTTGACTGCTTTGATTGCTTGACTGGTCTACTTATCCCAGGCCAGACACTCTTTATCACATGGAGCTGTCATTGCAAGCCATGCTTGTTTTATCAAGGGTAGGAGGTAATTTTCTTCATGGTAGCTGGTATGGGACTATGGTTTGAGTTTTTGTTGGAAACAGCATTGATAAAACAGGAATGTTTTCATTACTGCTGGGCAGGGCTTGCACATTGTCAGGTCCTTTGCTGCTTCTCACTCTACTCCATCAGTGAGGAGGCTGGAGGTGCACAAGGAGTCAGGAGAGGACACAGCTGGGACAGCTGACCCACCTGGCCTAAGGAACATCCCAGACTATGTCACATCATGCTCAGCATGTAAAGCAGGGGGGAGAAGAAGGAGTAGTTCACACTGAGTGAAGGTGTTTACCTCCCCAAGTCACTGTTGGCTTGATGGAGCCCTACTGGAGCCATCCTGGGGATGACTGAACACCTGCAAGGAGTGGAGGAAAGGAGTTAAGGAATTCCTTGCTTTCCTTTTGTTTTACCTGTCAAACTGTCTTTATCTCAACCCAACAGTTTGTTGCTCTTTTACCCTTCTAATTCTTCCCCCTGTCCCACTATGGGGAAGTGAATGAGCAGTTGCATTGGAATGATTTGCAGCTGAGGTTAAACCATGACACAACATCAAGGAGTACGGATCCGGAATGCCATAATTGCTGGTGGATGACTCCATACCTACCTCTGTAATTTCAGAGCTGGAGGTTTCTGTCAACATCTCTTAAGCTTGATCTGCCACAAATACTTAACCTGAGTAAAGACTGCTGACCTAAGAGCACAATCTGGCCTGGGATGGCTGAAATTGAGGGCCTGGTAACAAAATGGCCACATGGAATGTTATGGTGATGTCCCTATTTTAAGCCTTGTCATTCTTCATCACAATTTCATGACACAGTTTTGAAGTCGCCAGCATGGACAATGTCAAAAGAAATAAAAAGTTCTGGAAGGGCTATGGTACGCTGCCTACAGCTGAAAAGAAACCAAACTTCTGAAGAGATTCAGGAACAAAGGACCTGGTAAAAGTCAGTTGGATGGTACTTCTGTCATGTTACAGGACTCGATGCAGCAAGTACAGGAAAATGAGTTCTGCAACAGATCAGAGCCAATTATCAAAGTAATCCCATTTGGCCATAAAAATATCTAGTCATTTAATACTGCTAAGCCTTGTTTGTAATCACAAAACTTAATGAGAACAACTTACACTGAAAGGAAAGAAGAGAAATCTCTGGAGTAGAAAGGCTGCTAAAGAGGATGCTAACAAATGCAAGTAAATTTGAGGTTTTAACTTCTTTTATATAGGCCATACCCTATTCACAGATGATTTTTCTTTAATCAGTCAACGCAATGCTGAAGCCAGCTACAAGATTATGCAAGCACACTTTTGTTTTCAACACTCTGTGCCATGTAGGCAAGTCTCCCAATTAAGAAAAGGTTTCTTTTGTTTGCATGAGATTCTGTTCAATTTCCGGCAGGCAGATTCAAAAATAATTACCATCTATATAGAAGGATGAATAGCAGTCAAACCTAGAATTCTCATTACCCGCCAGAATTTCAAAGTGAACTTAACTTCTAAGCAAGCATTTGGCAGGTCCGAGCAAAAGGGGAAAGGTATTGGACAGAAGTAGTGATGTCTAATTTAAAATTTGAACACTAAGAATATTTAGTAATGTCCAAGACCTCACATCTGGGAAGAGCCTGAGAGTACTCTTAGAATACTGAGGATTCACATGCCTTTTGAGAAGTCTGGCTCCCCCTTGCCACATTTAAGGCATATTGGCGGTCATACCTCAAACACTAGGGAATGGTTTGGTCAAGCAAGGACAGTAGTGCCATACAGAAAAGATTTTAGCCAGTTTACATTCCTGATGGAGGGCTGTAAAGAAGATGGTTCTCAGTGGTTCCCAGCAATAGGACAAGACGCACTGTGAACGAACTGAAATACGGAAAATTCCATTTAAGCATTAGATAAAACTTTTTTATTCTAAAGATGACTGGATAGAGGAACAAGTTTTCCAGACCTGCAGAGATATTAAAACCTTGACTCTACATGACCCTGAGCAACCTGCCCCTGTTGACCCTACTGGAGTGGCTGGCATTGGAACAGATTATCCAGTTACCTTCCAGGATTCACTATTCTCTGGGTTTGTGAAACAATACCTCTAAGTCTCTGTAGTTACACAAATATAACATATAAGCAAAGCTCATTCTCCTCTTATGTTTAGAAACACAGAACTGGTAAAACCCACTGCAGGATAATGTATAATTAACAACTTCAGCCCTTTAGAATACAAAGATTATTAGAATAAATAAAATATTACACTTAGCTGTATTAATATCCCCTGGATCACATTATTCTCCCTGGTGACAATGCTATTGAACAACTGGGTACAGCAATATAAAGGTTTAATATCTGGCTATATTTAATATCAAACACTGATAGAGGCAGTGCCCACGATGGCTGCAGGTCTGTCAGCATTTTCAAAGTTTTATAACAGCCATGAAAACTCATGGAGTATAGAAATGAGTCAACCAGTACTTATAATTGCTGGCATTTAGCACCAGAGATGATGACTAAGAATCTATATTTGAAATACCTGGAGTTGGTGGAGTCCAAGTACAAATCCTAGGGAAGATCAACTAAGCACTATATTTTTGTGAATTAGGTATGCTGAAATGTGTGCAGCTTGTAGAACTTTTAGGTGAGTGCTTAAAACCATATTTATTCACACACACACACACACCACAAACATATTTGGTTATCATACAAAATGAGTATTGTTTTGATTTGGTTTTCCCCTAATGCAGAATATTGCCATGTTTGGCATTCATCTTCCTACCCTTCCATCAGCAGAGGTGGCTGCATTTCACATTTCAGAAATAATGTTTAGGGAATTCCCTGGGGCATAATCTTCAGTGGCAGATGTCACGCATCTCATATGCTTGAATACAGTTTGACAGCATGCAAGTGGTCTTTGCTTTCTGCATTAACCAACCTCACAAAAAAATTAAGATGAAACAAAAATTCAGGGAGTTAGAGCCATAATGCCTGAAATGTTTCTCTGAGAAGGAGCTTCACTACCAAATAGATGCCCCAAGATTATACACTGAATTTATTTTTATATGGCAGTTTATGTAATTCATCTGAAAGAGGATGGATCTTACAAATCACATGTTAACATAATTTACAATTATCCAAAAGAATTCTGGTGTGTTTCACAGACTGTAGTACAAACTCCATATATCAATGGTATCCACCTGAAGGCTGTCAGTCACTGTTAGAGAGGTGCTGCAAGTAAATCAAAGGACATAACAGTGGCAAAATTAAAATCATGCTTGACCTTCAGGCTGAGTAAATTAATTTAACTACAGTTTTGTCTAAAAGACCTACAGATAGTTTGAGTCACAGTCAGCAGGAGACATATCCACCAGGAGATGAGAGGCTGACTCAGCCCTTGCAGATGTTAGCCAGAGGTTATGACACACATTAACTACATTTGTGTTCTCAGGCTGGTCTTTGAGTTACAGGTTTTTAGTTATATGCAAATGCTGTAAGAAATATCCCAATCAGGCTCTGGATGTTTCCAGAGTGCTTACACCTTTACAGTTTCCATTACCAAATTCAGTGAGTGACTTCAATATTTGCATTCAAGTTATTCACTTGCACATTAAACCCAAGTATCTCTTTGGTTTTTTTTTTTTTTGGGGTTTTTTTTGGTTTTTTTGTGGGGGTTTTTTTTTTTTGTTTTTTTTTTTTTTGTTTTTTTTTTCCCCTGGGAAAACCAGTAGATTAAACGTTTCTTCACCGAAACATCAACTTTTTAATCTAAATGCAATTTGCCAGTAGGGATACCATTTTTCAGCACAAATATACAAACATCAATTCCTCCTGCCTCTATTTTCTCTCCCTCCCCATCCCAAATGACAGTTCTGGATAACTGAAGTTTTTCAGCGCTATCTACCTAGGGCTTTGGTTTTTGATTTTTTCCCCCTGTATTGATCTCTGCCTTCAACACATATTCATATTTAGGGATATAGGCCTGAAAAGAAATGACATATTTCTGGTATTTTGAACCTCATATTGACATAAAATATCACTTATATTTTACCTTTATGTATACTTTAAAAATAACTACACCGAAATTCAGCAGAATCTAAGATTTCAGGTATAGTAACCTAACACTGGGGAAAGGTATAAGCAGTAGAAAAGGTATAAAGAAGATAAAAGTGTTATTATTGCATGATTCATAAGAAAACATACCAGCTAGCTGATTGATTTAAAATAAAACAAGTATTTGTAATTTTTCTTTCCATGTTTCAAATCTTAAAAACACCTCCTATGATAAATACGAATCAATAATTCTTGATCAAATATATTTTAAGATTTAGTTTATGGGTCTACAGACAACTTCTAGAGACTAAGCCTGTTTCTTCTTCTATTAAACAAGCTTACCAAAAATACACTGAAACAGAAAATTTCAGCGTTTCGATCTTGATAGATTTAGCTGCTTCTTTGGCCAGCGACCAATCCACATTTTATATTAAGTATCTCAAACAATTGAGGAAAAATGTTGAATTTCAAGCCTTATGAATAGTGTAGGGCAAAACCTGGACTAGTTTATGATTGGTATATAACCCTGAACTAAAATTTACAGATGCACTTCACAGTAATTCTACTAGAAAATTGCATTAAAAATTGTTCTCCTTCCTGCTTTCTGCCTTCTAGCACTTGCACTTTTCCTGTTTCAGATCCCTACATTCAATACCTATGCACTGAAATGAATTTAGTAAAAACAAAGCAGAATTTATTTGCATCTCTGAAAAGATGGCAGAAAGCTGAATACAAGCATTTTCATTTCAGGGGTCAGGTGCCAGTAGAAAGACAAGAAAGAGTGAAAACCAAATAAAGAGATTTGAGTGCAAAATATTTGCACCACATTACCTTAAAAGGCTAACATGTAATTGCTGCCATAAAAATATCCAAATTTCTCTGTAAAGCTGTTTCAGGTATCTTGTACAACTAGACCAGAGTACCATTATAATTCAAAGATGATAAAATTTGAACTGAAGTAGAAGAAACCAAACATGAACAGCAAATGTTTGAAGTGCATTCAGTATTACAGAACACTTTCTTTTATATAAATAAGAACATTTAAAAATATTTATAGAAATTTTATGGTTTTTAACTAATAAATTGCAACGAATTGTGAAATTAAATTAATTCCACACCTAGAAAACCTGTTTTGAATGGAGAAATGCTATTTTCTCCCCCTCGCAAACTTGTTTCTGTATTGGGTGGGAACATTTCACTGAAGTATGTAACACTTGTGGTTGTATCTCAAAGAGAAGAAATACAGACCACTATAGATGAGTTTCACCTAAGACTTAATAATTCACCTAATAATTTTATTTTGTATTTCTGGACTAAAGCCCAACCCAAAGCCAGCAGCAGTCAGTGTGCACTGTCATTTTCCTATGGAATGTCTATGAGAAAACACCTACCTGAGAAGGGCAAGGATAGCCCATGGAACACTGAGAGCAGATTATGATTTCACCTATTATACTTTTTCTATCTGGAATAATAGATTCCTTTGACAAGGAATATTTTGGTGGTGAGGGAAAAAGATCTACTCCTATAAACAACTGTAAATAAATACAGAGAGAATAAAATACCATTTACATAAAAAGTACTGTATACTGTATTGTGTGTTTATACCTTCTTAAAATCTATAAGTAGATTTTTTGGAATGAAAGTAGTGATTTTCTTCAGTGAGTAATATTTAATTACTTAGATACAACTAGTAATACTAGCTGTTGTGGATTTCTTTTTCTACTTGGACAATACAGTACTGAATATAGCAAGAAATGCTTCTGAGAGTACAATTTCCTTAAAATATAGAAATAAATAGTAATGGAAAGAAAAAAAACCCAAACAAACAAAAACTCCCCACAACAAAGGGAACAGATTAGCCTGCCTGGCTCGCTCACTCGTTCAGTTTTAGCATGTGGCAGCACACAACACAGTTCAATCAGTTATTCATTATTTTATATTGCTAAAAGTTATTACCAAAACACAGAAAAGGGATAATAGTGGGTTCTTAAATTAGCATTTGCTTAGCTCAAATGCTACTGCACTAATTCCTTTCCTTGGAAGCTAGCACAAACAGTATTGCAAATCATGTGGTGGGCTTGTGCTGTCTCTGGAACAGGACACATCTCCTCAGGAGTACAGGAATGGATTAGAAGGGACAGACCATGTCTCACTCTGCCACTTTGCACGTTCTTCAAACACAGCACACTGACCAGTGTGATGTAAAGATGAAGTTAACTCTCACGATTTAAAAAACTCTTGTCAATCCAGATTACTCTCCTGCCTGGCTAAAATAATAGGAGATTTTTGCTAACACTATTAAAGTATTCTGGGAATGAGGACTCCGTCTGCAGTTTTATCAGGCTGACTTTCGAGTGAGCACATTGGGAATTCCCAAGTGAAAAGTTCTTGATGCCATAAGCATTTCCCTGTAGTAAAAAATAAAATTTGCCTATCAATATTAAGCTTTAGGCCACCAACCACTAATTACAACTTTGCACGGGACCGAAGAGAGTACACCACTGCTGTTCAGACAACAAATGAATCTGCTGCAGAGGAGCATCACTCCTGTTGGCTTATTGCAAGTGGGATGAAAAATGTTCTTCACCTTCAATTATTACAGGCAGGACAAAAAACTGAGGACCGGAGAAGCTGCAGGTATTTTGGAGTGTTTTCAGCCTGCAATCTGATGGGACTATAGCAGCCACTTTCATCTGGGGCCACTTTCTTAAGAGGGTTTCCCCAGATTTTATTTTTTCTGCACATGGTCATGATATAAAAAGATGAAAAGTGTTCACCTAGAGGAATGCACAGGGACTTCCAGTGCAGCTTTCTTGGGATATTTATCCAAGTCCTGCCTGCAGGATTCAAAGCTGTAGGACCTTTACCAGAGATGACCCCAGATGTGTGTCAAATCCTACACCTCTATTCATGGGCAGCTTCTCCATTGGTTGTAACTATACTTTAGTGAGACACAGCTCTAGGAACCAGCACCCTTCTGACTTGCATACCCTCTGAAAACATGGAAAAACTCCACAGAAAGCTGACAAGAGCTTGGAAAGGACTCTTGATAAATACTTCTTATGTTTTTGGTCATCCAGACTATTAAATGCCATTCAGAAAAAGGATAATTTGTATCACTTTATTTCATTGACATCTGGCTCCTACTGATTTCTGTTGCTGAATTTTCCAAAATCATCTCTACTGCCCTGGAACACTCCCTTTTCACCTGTGAGGTTTCCAAGACTGAGAGATCTGTTTGTCATTTTAACCATCTGGCAGCAAGGAAGGTGCTTTTATTTTATATTATTTTTTTTCCCAGAAAAGAATACTTACATTAATAGTTCATTTTTCCCCCTTTTTTAAAATAATAGCATAATGCATCCAGATGCCAAGACACCAGGAGCCACCAAACAAAGCAAGCACTTGAATCCACAAACAAACTGAACATTTTATGAGATGTATTTTGCTTACAAGTGAGCCTTTCATGGGTTTAAGAACTTGAATATCCCCTCCTGCTTGTACAATCATATAAAACCTAACCAAAATCTCTTCTGCAGGATTAGACCTTTACATGTATCTCACTCACAGCACAAAGAACAGACCAACATCAAAGAGCATGCCGTGTTTATGAACAAGCTCTCTCTCTGCTCCAGTTGCCAAATTTATTCTTGTAATGCACTGAGTGCTTGATAGTCCTTTAAAATGGAGTTTCTCTCCCTAGTTTTCTGGATATACAAAAACCTCTACTGCTTTCCATTGACACGTTGTCATGCTTTACTATGTTCTATCCCTTCCTTTCCATGAAGTTGCATTGGCTATTCCCAACACTGAGGATACTACATGTCTAATCTATCATTTCACCCATTTTCCATGTGCTCTCCCTGAAAGTCCATCATTAGTATTGCCAGTGTCTGTACAGCTTTGTTTCACACCCTCTTGAATACTGAATTCAAACCTGAGAATTCCTAAAAATAGCACAGTCTCACTTTATCAATCTCTTCAATAACAAGAGAATTAATATATAGTTAACAGCTTTCAATTTTATGCATTAGATATTTCTGTGCTCAAGACTCAGTATTATAAACGTACTGCTCTATTTGAAACCATAGTTTGTGTACTGTGTGCTTGAAAGGGCAAAACAGAAATCAGGCATACAAACTGGTGAGTTTATACACCCCTGCTGCCAGCTCCAATCACTTTTTACACAAAGAGCACAGTCACAAAACTACACAGTCACACATTAGACGTATTTTCTGCAAACCAAAAAACAACTCTCCAAAAACTAATGCTGGCTTATCCAACAATCTATTTTGTCAAAAATGTTGACCACAAGCTGCCATGGGACTTCACAGCAAACCCGAATGTCAGTAAACAGGAGGTGTTTCAGACCAAAGGAAAAGAATAAAAACGATCAATTCCTGAGCTCAGGGCTTTTATCTAAGATACCTTTCCTGGACATCTATATTTTATAGAAAAGATAATGTGTTTTGGTTTCATCTGTAACCAAAAGGCAAAAGCAGAGCAAGATTCCTCTTGGAGAGCAGATTTCTGCTACTCAAGAGTGCTATGCATCAATCCTAAAATATTACCTCTATCCAGAAATGTTCAGGAAGCCAACACACTCCTGAAGTTGTGGTGCAGAGTGTTTCCAGCAGGATGTAGCACTAACATCAGGGATGGCTGTTTCCTGGACCAGCCCTAAGGGCACTCCATGGATAGCACTGCTGCTGCTTACTGCTGGGTGGGAGGCGTGGATCACAGCACCAAACTAATATCCAGATAAAACACCTGTGTCCTCCAGATCGAGATGATGTGAAATACAATTCTTAGTCACTGCTGTTTTTCCTTCAGCACCCCTCCTGGGATATGACCACAAGGAAGCAGTAGGCATGCACGCAGGATAAAATGGGATTTTTGCCACATCCTCTGGATATTTTCCTAGGTCTTATTTGGAGTGAACTTTGAGAAGCTGGTCTCATCTGTGCCCAAGCCTCCATTCCACTGCCTGGAGACTGAACTAGTTGTCAGCTTAATTTATTGTGTAATAACAAATAGCGAGTCTGGATCTCTGGTTCCCACAAGAGCCCATATGCCCATATCATAACTTTCTCCTTTTAGGGTTGCTTTTCCTGTCCTAATTTATACTTCCTAAGTTACAGTACATACATTTACATGGTTAATGTTCATATTGCTGAGATTACACCATTGTGATGCACGCAATATAAATGCCTAGACAGATGGATGCAATATCACAGATTTCTGAAAGGAGGAGAACTTGCAAAGCCAGAAGCTCACACTTCAAGAAACCCATTTGCTGGCACAGGGGTCACTGAAAATAGATCTGAATGCTTAAGAAGCAGTGCAATACTCTTAAATAAAGTACTGCTGACAAAGGTATACACTCTTTCCTAGAAATAGGGTCTAGTCTGTTAGACTGCCAGGAAATAATCGTTGCCAAAAAATACCGATCTTTTCAAATTTATGATTTATAAAGACTAAGTGCAAATCTGCTAAGCAAAGGAAGTCAGTGGCAAAGGCCACTTTGCCAATAGCCTTTCTCTTTAAATAAAAATTGACACTAAAATTAGATACCTTATTAATTAAACCAGTATCAGTCCTGCAGCTTTGATGCTTCACATATAACTCACTGAACAAATAATTTCTAAGTGAGAAGTCACAATACAAGTCAAAATCACTAGAGTAAACAATTTGGAGTGATACCAGGTGAGAGGTGTGGAAGAGAGTGTCTCTCTTCATGTATTAATAATACAGCAATAAGACAACAGGTGCTGTTCTGCCAAGCTCTCTTGATATTTGGATACAACAAACTCGCTTCTCCAACCCACAGAGAATGAAAAAAAAAAAAAACCCAAACTAGGTACAATGAGACAAAAGCAATGACTATAATACTGCTACTGATAAAAGAAAAAGTAAAATTGTTACTCGTGACCACTTGCCTCTCCTGAGGAGATATATAGGTATTGTATGGTAATCTTAATATTTCAGTTTCATAAATTCTGCTTTTCAATTACTTTCTGATTAAAATAACAAAAAAAAATTGCAGGTTTACTGATCTTTAAAGGTTACTGGCAAGATAATGTCGACATAATAACGGAACTTGCTTGAAACGATACAGAGGTCAAAAAGAAGCAAGTGATAATTAGAACAAAGAATCTAAAGCTGGGGAAATCCAAAAAGTCATGCAGACGCTATAGGAAATATATCTTTCTCTGCCTGGCTGTGATATAGCATGTTTCCACAGTTTGTTTCAAAGTCTCCCTTTGCCTTTCATCTTACACATATTTCAGCACTGTTGTTATGCAAGATGGGGAATCATTCATTTTAATGTGATACTAAGGATATTACCACAAAACCAGAAAGAAGCTCCCAATTTACTGATTATCTAATTAAAAAGCTCTACAATTCAAATTCTTTGCAGCCCCTCACTGCACACAAAAGATTTAATCCTGCATCTGAAAAGCCACATGTACAAAAAGCAAAGAATTTTTACATGCTTCTGATATTTGCTTATTCTTTTCCTTCCTCTTGTTACAAAAGCCACAGCTATCACTCTCTTTAAGTGCTAATAAAAGCAATTTAATGACAGGTAGATTTGCTGGTTTGTAGCTTCTTTGAACCCCCAATACACTCACTAAAGGAAAGTAACTTTAGCTAGGAAAGAGATCCTCGCAGCACGATGGTGAATAATTCATCATTGCATTTTTCTTTTCATCTCATTTTGTGCCAGTAACGTACACAACTGAAAATATTGCAAAATCTAAAAACAACCACAGACAAGGACTTCCAGCAGCAAAATACACATTAAACTAGCAGGCAGGTTTCCCCAGCTTATATAATAACAGCTTTAGCTCGACAGAACCCCCATCACTCACCGAGGACTGAATTCACTTGAACAAAAGCGGAGCCCCGTCACCAAATGCAGCTTTGCAGGACTCTCAATGCAAGATGCTCCTGTCTGCTGTTCGGTTCACACTTGCCTTTATAACTAAGCCAACCAACAACATTCAGTTGCTGAACCTGATGAATTATAAAACGGTAGCTCCCAGACTCTCATATTTTACATCACAGGGGGTGGTCATCCAGCATACACACTGCCTGTGTACATATATTCTGCTATAACTCATCCTGATAAACACATCAGTGCTGGCAGCAGTGACAGTAATTGGTGCTCAGGATGTACAAGCACAAACCAATAGAGCACACTCCCACCTTCTGCTCGGTGCAACATCTCTACCTGTCAATCACTGCACCTTGTTAAGGTGGAATGAGCAACTGCACTTGGGGGAGAGGCAAAACTCAGAGAAGAAATCATCCACCAATACAAATTCTGCACTTAAACATTTCTTAATGCAGTAGTAAATATAGCTTCAGTATCCTCTAGGTAACGATTTTCATGATTTTTTTTCTTAAATCTTCATAAAATCTTCCCTTAAAGACACAGTTCTCATTTATCGACTAACACAGGGTTCGTTACTTCTACTATCATGAATGGAAATTATTCAGGCAAATTCCAGGGACATTAGCACGGATAACCTAAAAGCATTACTCCAGGTAGAATGACTGTTAAAAGCAATATACTTGTTAAGTGAAATTTTGTGTCCATTTTAAAATCCTCCTAAAAATGCTGAAAGGTTTTAAGAACACTCTCTAAATTATAAAGATACATTTGTAATGCTCTTCACTAATACTTTCTTTTTTCCATATGCTTGAATAGTTTTTAAAGTCAATGTATAGACACAAAATAACAGAACCAAACACCTAAAGCTTAGACCCATTAATCCAATCAATTAAACTAAACATTTCTAAATGGGATTAATTACAGCAATAACAATCACAATTGTTGCACATGCCACAATTTAACACTCAGAATTAGTCCCCAACAAGCAAAACTGATTATGGTAATGGCAAATACAGCCAGGGACCAGCCACTGGAAAGGCGTTTGTATGGCAATTATTTATGAGGGAGCGGAAGTTCCTGGAGACTTGAGCTCCAGGAATTTTGTATGTGTTTTATGCAAACTCAAGGCTATTTGGTCGAGCACAGAGTGGGAACAAACACTTTTTTCAGGAAGATTTTCTATTTCTACATCACTGCTGATTATTCTCAGAGGGTTCCATTTGGAACCTGAATGCTTGATCCAGCTCCTTTCCTTTCCCATGCTTGTAAAACTCGCCCAGTTTTTGGTGCCATGAAGAAATGTTGTTCTTGGGAAGGTGAGCACAGTTGTGTGAGCGGTTGTGCATTGCTTGGATGCTTTTCCACGAACAACTGGGCTGAGGAATGCAAATGAAGCCTGTGCCGGCAGCCCCAGGCAGAAACCCAACCCTTCTCACCATCTGGACCGACTGATGTGCGTCACAATGTGGGAACAGGGTGTTGCATTTCATGCATAGCAAAACCTAGTCCTATATATATATATATATCCCTTTCCTCCTGTTCTCAGCTGCTTGTTCCACCCCATTCCTCATTTATCTCTTTGTATTCAGCACCTTTGCTATCAGAGAAAAAAAATCACTCCAGGCCAGAGGCATGAGCAGCGTTTCTGCATGTGCTACTGGCTCTTACTACAGCAGCCTGTATGAAGGAAAAACTCTCTAGAGTTGGGAGGCAGAATGTAGGGGAGACCTATCAGGATTTAATCAAAGTAACAGAGTTTTGGTATCTCTGTCTTTCTCAGAGGAAAGGACAGCTGAGATCCAATAATTGGATTCTCCGGTGATGCTGACAAAGAATAATCCAATATGGGCATTAAATATTCCAAATTATAAACCTTGACTAATTAAGAAACAGAAAAAAAATGTGCTACTGGATTTGGCTTTTAGAGCCAAAGTCTGTTCTCAGGGGTTTACATATTTCACGTTCATATCATAGAGGTTCCCTAAAATGGCCTGATTACAACAGTTTGTTGTCTTGTGCACTAATTAGGGTTTTCTGACCTATTTTTTTATAAGAGACAAACCATATGCCAGAATGCCCTATTTTCCTTTTTGTTTTGCCTTAACCATTCAGACCCTAAGAGGCTTCCCAAGGATCTGTGTAAACATGACACTGCCTTATAACAATTTGCTGCTGCAGGAGTAAGACACAAACAATGCTGAATGTCCTTGACCAACATAACAACCACGCTAAAATTCAGCTCCCATTTACAGAAGAAAATTTTTGTAAAAGTGACCAATATCTCGCTAATGTAAGCCACAGCAATATTTCATAGCTGTGTGTAGGTGGCATACATAAACCACAGTCTGCGGCATTACATAAGAGCCACAATTCCAAGAAAAATTGCTACCCTGTTTCACACTTGCAATTTTCAATTAGTTTTCCTGGCTTCCATATTACCTCTCCATGGGTAATACAGCTGATACTGCCATAATAGTCAGCAACGTGGTGCTCTGTGCATGTGCTCCCTTCAAGGTGATTTGATACGCTGAACACACGACCCACGTCCTTGGTTCTTACATTCTGGTGCAGAATGTGAGATTTCACATTCAAACATACTCACTCCACTGACAGGTGTGTGAAAATCCCATATGGCTGCCAGATTTCTGTATACCTACATGTATATATAGAGTATGTATTTTTAAGGCATTTGTAACAAACACATTTGGTATTGACTCTGATTTTCTTTGCTTCAAGCTACAAAATAGAAATGATCTAAAAATGAAAAAAAAACAACAACAAAAAAAAGACAAAAGTGTTCCCATTTGCTACCAAAACATTACTTCTTTCTTCCATAATCACATGGACTATATTGACTTCACATCATGGATATCTCATTTGCTGTCTAAAGCAAGCACAAAGATCACTGAGGGAAAATCAGGGCATTTAGCTGGGATAACAAGAGCAGAAGAAGCAGGGGTTTCTTTTATATTAAAAAGAACTACAGGCAGATACTATTGAGATCAAAAATTAGCTAGTACTGGTCACTTGCACCTCAGTGAAACAAAACTAGATCTCCAGGATCTCCACAGTGTGGACCTAGAGTTTCAGGTTAAAAAAATGTGCACCAACAGAGGTAATTTCCAGGCTACACCAGATGTATGGATGACCAGTGCTCTGGGTAGTAAACCTTACCATGTGGCCTAAAATGCCATCTTGCAAGCTAAAGAGGTATTTATCCAGTGTCCTGCATTTAGCAATTTTCAATTTCTTTACTGATTTTTTTGTCAGACTTACACTGGATACATTTTTACCGTGGATTTACACTCCTTCATCTGATAGCCTTTTGATGGCACTGTCAGAGAGTATCTCTAAAGCAAAGAGCCCAGCAGGATTTTAAAAAAGTCTGTGCATTTATCAGATAATATAATCCAGAAGAGCAGTAATAACAAGAAACCTAAGCTTTCCAATGATCGGGGGTGTAAAAACACTTTGTTTCTTACAGGTGTTTTTTCTTCCATGGCAGGCTCAACCCACTGCTCTGCCTCAGTCTGCACCACTTTACAATAGCCCAGCTTTTCCTGGCCCCCGTATAGGACAGAGAGTATCAAGGGCTGGAAGTCTCTTCCCACCTTCCTCCCAGCAAAGGCACTAATTTAGCTCTCCCTCCCTAATCTGTCTAAGCATTACCATGAAATCTGTACGACTTTAGTTAATTCTAAGATCTACCTTTCTTCAAATCAAAATCAGCTGAACATAATTGTAAAGGTCTTTTATTATACTTGATAAAGGCAGTCCCTAGTTACAGGGAATTTCCCTGCCTATACACTCCTAAGGGTAGTAAGTGAGATGGAATCATCATTACTTTCGAGTACAGAAATCTACTAAACTTCTAATTCCAGCTGAGACCACAGAGGATTTACAAATTTCACAAACTACTCCATTGTCTATGGTCTGAATCCAATGAGAATTTATCCTTTTATAAATATATGGCAAAATAGTACACATTGAGTCAGACAAATTCCATTGCTGTAACTTACATGCATCCCACACTGCAAAATAAACAACTATGTGACTATGTAAATTAATTAATTGCCACAGCAAGGCAATAGAGAAATTAATTTTCTTTCAATGTTGCATACATGAAATTTCATGTAAGAAGAGTTGTTAAACAGTTTCAATTTCTAAGATTAGTCCTCATAAGTACAAATAAATAAAAGTGTATACTTAGATTAATTAAGAAATTAGCTGGTACAAGGCTTTGAAGATGTAAAGAACTGTACAAGTGCCATTGCTATGATAATATTTTTCTGTATTACAGTACTTTCCTTCATCAAGTGACATCCCTTTTACTACACGTTTTACTACAGGCTCAAGTTCTCCTTCTGAATGAGGACTGTGTTTGAAACAATAAAGAAAAAATAGAATTAAAAAAGATATTCAGCTATATCTGAATAAACAGATGCCCAAGAGAGCAATTTAAGTTGATCAAGGGCAATGACAAGAACTTGCTTTGCAAGTTAGGAAGGCTGATCTCTCCTAATGGTGGATTCATAGTCTCCAGAATATGAATGATCCTGTCAGTTTTAAAGAAGAGTAGCTAAAAGGAAGGAAGGCCAGATGGCACTTTCCCTAGAGCCTCTGGAGAGGCTGTCTGGATTTGATTTGAAAAGCCTTTCATAGCACCCTGTGAACCTGGAATAATCTGGCAACCCACTAATAAGTCAGCAGATATCACAGGAACAGTCTGATATTTTATAAAAATGTTTATTTTCTGTATGGCTTAGGTTAGTTCAGCTAGTTAAAAGAACTGAGAAACTTGGAGGATATGGTTCAGAATACAGAACTAGTTTGTGTTTTTTGTTTTGTTTTCTCAACTTTGATTTTCCATTGAACCTTGAGTTTTCTTTTGCTATTCCCTTTTAAATTAGTTCAGTTTTTCTGAAGCTTGATATTCAAATCCAAAACAAATCATGAAGGACTTAATAGCTCTATGAGCTGGAAAAATAGCTATAAAGATACATTTTCTACTAGCTAAAAGTTTAAATATAGTAGCAAACCAGACAAGCATCTTTTACACATCTTTTACACAAACAAAAGGTCCCACAGTCAACTCCTTGTGAGCCAAATGCAGGAAGCAAATGAGTTAACAACTTTGAATGGCAAAGAATGGTGGAGCCATGAAGATCCTCCTTGGATTCGCAGTTTAACTTTGCGTGCACTCTGTGGTGGGAGGAGTAGGTGGCTGATTTGGGAAGAAGTACAGCACAGGAATGATACACTTGACTCCTCTGAGGATGGTGATGAAAATCTGTCAGCTTGGCATAGTCCTTCACGTTACCTACAGCAAGTACTGACACATGGAGAAAGCAACAGCTCTACAGACATCACAGTAAAAATCACAGAATACAGATGGAAAAGGCCTTTAAGATCGAGTCGAACCATTAACCCTACACTGCCGAGTCTACCATCAAACCATACCCCTAAGCACCACACCTACATGTTTTTAAAACCTTTCCAGGGATGGTAATTCCACCACTTCCTTGGGCAGCTTGTTCCAATGCCTGACCACATTTAGCAGAAAAAAATTTTCCTAATATTTAATCTAACTTTCCGTGATGCAATTTGAGGCCATTTCCTCTTGTCCTATCACTTGTTACGTGGAAGAAGAGACTGACCCTCACCTGGCTGCATCCTCTTTCCTGATAGCTGCAGAGAGCTCAGCACAAGTGTCAGTGTGTGTGGTGGAGAAAGCAGAGCTGCTTTGTTGGAGAGTCCTGTGGCAGTACTGCAGGGGGCTGTCCATGGAAAGGGAAACAAACACACCAAACAGTCTTCAGGAGGATACAGTGAAAATCTGGCCTGCATTTGTGGTAGATTGCAAAAAATAAGCGGCATCGGCCGAGAATGCCTTCTGCACTGATTGTGACAAAGAGCTAGCACAGGAATCAGTACGCACGCACACACTCTCAGATTAAGTTTTCCCCTCCTACAGTTTTCTTTCAGGAAAGAAAATCTGAAGCCTGGATGACTAACTACAATGCAGATGGCAGAGCAAGCTCCAAATGAACTAGCTTAGATGACACCACGAGTGAATTTAACCTACTCATACTGAACTCCACGGTTATGCTGTTCCTGAACATGCACAGCAGTTTAGGATTCAGACAAGCCAAAGAAGGACAGCAGGTGATACTCAAGCTAGATCTGTGCCAGCATTTTTGCAAATTTACATCTACAGTTTTTTGCCATTACTTGTGACCGTGCCAAGAAAGTACCTCCCAGCAAGATATAATACATGGAATTACAGCAGCATCAGAGCAAAGTATTGCTCTGAAAAGAAAGGAAGAAATAATTCTTTTTTAGGATATAGAAAATCCTCTTTCAGCTCAGCAGGAATCATTTGTAGCCTTGCATGGTTCACAAGACTGCTGAAACTGCAGATTTACTGTCTTGGCTCTAATAGCAGGACAATTAATTCAGTGCTCACCAAAAACCCTTTTGGATAGGGTGATGGTTCCCTAGCAAACTTGCTTTCTGGGGATTGTCATGCTCAGCATATTCCCACACTGTCTGGGCACTCTGAAGATATGAATGGCAGTGACACTTCATCTACAGGTCAGCAGTAACCGTGGGCAGGGAAATGTCTGATATCCCATTTACACCTGGTGGCTAAATTCCACAGTCTGAGCTCAGCTGGGCACTTAAGGACAAGCTGCCCTTTGGTGAGGATTCTGTCTGAGGGGACCCAAAAACCAGGACACTGATTAGATGCTCTGTTCTTGAACTACTTATAGCTCGAGGATTAATTAGGAGTGGGAAAGTGCTCTAAGACCTTTAACAGAAGAACTGAAGAATTAAAGGAGTTGAAATATAAATACTTATTCTCACTATGGTATCAGAATCTCTGATTGAAACCCTACAGAAATAACTCAGGCTATGTAGATCCAACAAGCATATGCGGTTAAGATTTAGTAAATGACAAAATGAGATTTATCTGGGAATGCTGAACAACTGAATAGAGAGGTGGTACACGTTAAAACTGAGGATGTGTGCAGTTTTCAGCACTTGAATTTATAGATGTCTACTCCTGTGCTCTTCCCAACTTTCTGCTAGATAACACCAGAACTGTAAACATAGTGTATGGAAAGTAAAGGCCAAAGATAAAAGTTAAGAGCAGCAGCGGGGAGTTGATTGCCTTCTCTTGCCTGTGCTTGCCACTCAACTGCTATTTCAGCACAGTGCCTTGGAAAAGGAAAGCAGGAGCAAATGGCAGTAACTGGGAACTCGGGACATTTGTTGTATGAACTTTGTGTGTTCTGATGGATGCTGCTGCTGTGGCTCACTTTCTTCGCTCAACACTGCTCCATGCAGGTACTGGGAATATCCACTAAAAACAATGATGTATAATAAACATTTACCCTGCAGGCCAACTAAACACCTTCAAAGAAAACCTTGTAAAGTTCTGCAAGAGTTGGAGAGTCCAAGCAGTGATTTTTTTCCAGTCTTTGCTTTTTTTTTTCTTTCTGCTTTTACCCACAACTAGGAAAAAATAAATATATTTGCTCTCTCAATGTTAATATTGCATAGCAGACTGAAATATGTATCAGTCTGAGGGATATATGAGAAAACAATATAAAAGTACTGTTGCTGAGCAGAGATACAAATTAAAGGCACTTTTGCAGCTCCACTTCTCAGAGAATACATTGGTAAAATGTGATTTGGGGGCAGAATAATCATACTTGAATGAGAGCGGTAAAAACAAAATGATCCTCAGGTGAAGATGTTGGAAGTGGACAACCCACACAGCTTTGTGCCAGTGCCGAACACAGACTTCAATAGCAAGGTATAAAAATGGGTTAAGGTGGTGAAAATGGGCTACTTTTGAAGGAAACAATATGACCCTTACAAAGAAAACCTTGTGCACAGCATATAAAAGGACAGTGTCCTTGTGTACAGCGTCCATAAAAGGACAGAGCAGCTAGGATGATGACTCCCTGTGGAGTCAGCTTCATATCTTCATAGATGGGACATTTCTTGGCAATGCATGACCCTGTGTATATCCTGGTATTGTGTTGGAGATTAATAAAAACTATGGCCCTGAAAGTATCATCAAAGCTCTGGGCGTGCAAAAATTAGTTAGCCTGCACAGAAATTTATGAGGGGGGGAAAAAATCCTTTAGCTTTCTACCAGAAGATTTAAGTACTTTACTTCCCAGTAAGCACCCCATTGTACTACTCTTTCCAGCTGAAATAAAAGGGAATTTTAGGAACATGAAAAATGAAAATCCTATGTGTATATTTCAACTACACTACTTCATCCTAATGAAGAGACCAATAGCTAAAGCTTTCTGAGTATGGCCAACCAGCAAAGCAGAGCAAATAATTTGTAGTGAATATATGGTTTCTTTGTTATTTTAATTTTTTTAATGATTTTTTTTTGTTTTTTTCACAAATTAATGATCACACGGGAGTTAGTAGATGCCCTCTGCCTGTATATGATTTATGAACATTATGTTTACAGTATTTACAGTATGAATTTTGCATAACCATATACTATTTCTTAATTTCCTGGCAGATGAGGTGTAAATATTAGCACTACATCTCTTGCACAAATATTCCTATGAAATATATTAATTATAATAATATTAATAACAATATGCTAATCCAGAAATTTGATGGAAATTAAATGCAAATGATTACAAGCCTAGATGAATTGGTCAATTATATAAGCATGATTCCTGTACAATTGCTGAGGTATGTGTTTGGTTTTTCTCAGAAACCTGAGACATAAATTTGAAACTCATATAATAATTAACATTTACATCCTGTAACATAATTTCTATACCCATATTATATAGGATGAAGAATGGAGTTTAATATTATGCTGGTTTGCAGTAAATTTTAATTTCAAAAATGTTTGGTTTTAAACTACAAACTTCTTGACTTAAGAAGATTTGTAGAAAATTAGGGAAAAATCAATCAAATATATGAAATCAATGTATGTTAGAATTTAACATATTAATATTCATGGCGTTACTCCAGGGTCTTTGAATGAAACTACCAAAAACTCAGACTTCTTTTTTTTTCTTTTTTTCTGGAAGCATTAAATCCACTTGAGATCCTAACATGCATTAATTTAACACAGTGTTCCCTTCAAATGATTGATTTTCTTTACCTTCCCTTTTACACCTGGTGAATAAATTTAAAAGCTTCCTGTGGGCATGAAACACCAACTGGCATTAGATTGGATGTTGCAGTCAGAAATTATTTTTAACCTTTCCAACCAAACTAAAATCTTCTTATTTCTTCTCATGTAATAGTAGTTATAAAAAAGACATAGCCTATATTCAGTGCATTAAAATTTAAGAGTATATGCTATGAAGAGAAATGTCAGAAGGACTAGCCAATTCAAAATTCAGATCAGTCCTTAATACTGTACTCAGGAGGCAAAATGCCATTATATGGTATATAATCACCAAGGACAGAAATTGACAGCTGAGAAAATACAGTTTTGAAAAGTTATTCCTTTTTTTGAAGTCATCTTACTGGGAGTGTCCATATTAATTTAAACTATTGATTTATTTTTTCTTTGTAATAAACATTATGACTTCTGAAATCTAAATCATGTTTCAAATAATTTTCTGCATCTGAGGACTCTTTAATTACACTTGAAAGGAAACCTGCTATGTGAAGGTGAAGGCATGTCCTGTATTGAGCATTATTAGGATTAGAATAATTTTACAGTCCACTTGGTAAATCCAGATGGAACCTGATGAAAGAGGCATGGATCTAATCCTGCCAAGAGGTACTTTACCTCTGCAAATTCATGCTAACATGTGAAGGGAGAAAAATCACAATTACTAGCTTACAGTTGTTCCAACAGCCTGGGAGGGAGCTCACCATGTTGCCTAATATCAAAAGACAAAACCCTTGCAAAAGCACTGCCTAAAGATTTAGCAGAGCTGCCAGGAGACAGCAATTCACCTGGACTATCCTGGCACTATGACAAAATCATAATGTCCTACCAAAATGTACCCTACCAAAACATTTTCTCTCTACTCGTAGCACAAAGGACAAATAAGTAGAGCAGATGTTCATTTGTTTTTGTTATTTTTTTCCCCTCTGCCACATGAAAACAAATACCTGTTGATAATATGTATATGCAGCATTGTCAGTGAAGTTTCTTCTATTATATGACAAGTATCTTACCTAAAATAAATAAATATTTTTATAATGGAGTACATGTGACAAATAAAGTCCCACAGTTGATCTTTCATCATTTCTTTTTTGCTTATTTTGTCTTGATTTCTCTGGCTTAACATACAAATGCTACTGCACGACAGAAAAAAAAGCCAAACCAAAATAGATTATCCCAGATTTGAGGCTTTAGAATGGGATGAGGAAGATTCAGCATGGTTTCTCAGCTATTTTAGTCCAGGTATCTATACAAATCCTAACTATTTTGGCAAACACAAATCAATCTCAATTGCATATACATCAGAAATGAAGATAATCGACAGGCAATCTCTCAATATATTTAATGCAAGCTTTCTATCTCCTTCTCTCACTTTTTGGAGTCCTCTGCCATGATTAAAAATTTACTCCTCTTACAGGAAACATGGGGATTTATCTGGTTACTCTGCTGCTTCTATTCTTTTGTAGCCCAGCAAGGGGATGCTGTGCTTCAGGAAAGGCACCACAAACAGTTCTGCTGATAAAATGTTCTGGAAGTGGAGAAAGTAATTTCCAGAAGCTAAATGGATTGGTGTGTGCCTAGATGAGCATCCATAGAGGTTATTCATGGCAGGTCTGCTCTACACAGAAGCACAGGAACAATTAGAAAATGCAGCACATTTCTTACCAACTGTTCTCAAAAGCACATCGGCACTGGGAAGAAAGGTGGATTTTAGGTCAAAAAGTGCCATTTGTTCCCTTGGCTTCATTCACCTGGTTTTATCTCCTCATAACTCATCAAATTGATTTATAGCATAAACTGCAAAAAGATATGCATTAATTAAAACAAATAAAACCCTATGTAGATTTATAAAAATTGGTACATTGTGAAGCATTCAATTAATAATAAATAGGCAAATTAGGGGTGACCCTCAAGTTTGTGGCAGGCTGCCAGTGCAGGAGCTGGCAAGATTGGATGGTGCCAACAAGTAGCTCAGCACACAGCAGCACTGAGCTGCCTGGAGATCTCAAAGTGAGCATTTGTCCTGGTGCTCTGACAGTCAGACTGCTGGGGAAAAGGTATGTTAAAAAAAAACCACCCCATGGTCACGTTTTGCACTTCTTGAAGCTCTAATGAAACAGGAGTAGCCTTTGGTCCCCAGTCAGCTGTGCTTTCAGAAGATGCTGACACTGCCAGGGGTGGTATAACCCCAGTGACACAGGACTCTGGGCTGGCTAGAGCTGTGGACTGGATCTGAAAGGCTCCTGGACTCAGAAAATGGAGGTTTTATTTGAAACCTGACATTTTCAATTAGAGAGACCTCAAAGGTCAAATTTATAATTAATAACTCAGATGTTTCCAAGACGATTCCCATAACCTGAGGCAGCTTGGAGCGCCTCATGTCTGGCCCACCTAACTGTGCCACTGTCCCAAAGTTTAACCTGGCTCCTGGTGCTGGTGTTCTACCTGAACTGGCTTCCAAATCGTGTAGTGCTAGGCCAAAATGTGCCAGGGAATCTGCTAACAATTTAACAGCAAGGGCAAAAATATTCCTGTTTGGGAATACTGCCAAACATTGTTTACTAGCACATATGACACCCAAGTGATTATTTCAAATCAGAGAGAGATTATGCAGGGATTATACACAATCTTATTCTGGTAGATCGTGGCTCCGTGGTACCAGAGGCTCCATGCTTCCAGCCATTGCTGCTTCTAACTCAGGGACTCTCCAAGGAGCAGCAGACCCCACATCAGCACTCCTGTTCTCTCTGTCCTGTCCCCTCAGAAATTCTTACAGCTTGGACACGAGCTGCAAATTCCCATCTTCTTCCTGTGATCCTTTCACCTCAGATTTTGAACCTTCTATCTTTTAGCAGCTTCTCTTCCCCAGAGTCTGAGGGAGCCCCCTCTATCTCACCCCAGGGACACCATCTGGCCCAGTCCTTTTAAGGAACTCAATAACAGCGAAAAACTAAATAAACCCCCAAATATTGTCTGCCACATCCAACACTAATTTCTAGCCTCTTAAATATGTCAGAATTGAAGCAGAACAGACTGATTCTCTCTGATCTTGTTTTCAGAAAGCTCTAATTTTCCATCTGAATCAAGGTGACATTTGTTTCTTCAAAATTGTCCTCTCTCTGTACCCAAAATAGGACAGTCATCAACCCCTTAGCCTTCTTGAAAATCTCAAACACATTTTAGCACTTCCATGTTTAAGGACAGTACTTGCAACACACACTTTACACCCGTGGAATAAGTAATCACACATGTCAGGCAGGTAGCTAAGGGCTAAGCTAAGCCCTGGGACACTCTCCCAAGCCAGAGCTATTTAGCTTCTCCCTGTTAGTCAGTGCTGATTGAATTCTGCTTTTGTTTACATGCTGGCATCACCTCCTGGGCTGCACACCCCTAACATAGGGCACCATCTCCACAATGAACTCCTCAGGTTGTCCCATTATTTGGTATCATTGATCAGCATCCCAGACATCTAAGTAAATGCTGAGAGAGCGTTTAAAATATAATTATTATTGTATTCTCTGGAAGCTCTGGTGAAAATTCAGTTACCTTTTGCTTTCAAATGAAAAATACGATTTTTTTAGCTACACATTTGTTCATGCAAGCCTCTGGGCAGAATTTGCCACTCAGACAACCAAGGAAAACAGGAGTCTCTTGTGAAGGTTTTATGTGTTCAGCTGAGGAAATAATTTTGCCTCTGCTCTTACATACAATTTGTTGGTTTTTGGAGGTTTTTTCTCTATATAGCCATTGAAGAAAAACTACAGCAGAACTCGCCTCCAGAGGAAGAAAACAGAAAAATGCCGGGCACCTTCACAATATAAAAAAATGCCACCAAAAAAGGCACTTTTGATGCCATGATGCAAACAAATTTCACCAGTGACTCTCTGTTAACACTGGGATCACAGCCACAGAGTTGGAGCCCATTGTTTGTACCTACAGTTCTCACACATGTGGCTGAAAAGTTGGCCAAGTCCTCACACGACACATGGATCCTCCAACTGGCTGCTCTGCCATCTCAGACACTAATGTTCAGCCTCTAGCTGTGACAGATATGGCTCCAGAAAGGCAAGATAGGCTCAAAGGAACATTTCTAAGGAGGAGTTTAAAAGGTGTGGGGATGTAGCACTTGCGGATATGTTTTAGTGGTGAACATGGCAGCGCTGGGTTAAAGGTTGGATTTGATGATCTCAGAGGTCTTTTGCAAAATCCTTAATGATTCAGTGAGGGGTCCTTCCTGGTTTCATGGGGAAAAAAGGCTCTGAGGAATGGTGTAGATCCATCATTAGGTGAAGATGAAATTCTTAATAGTATTGCAGAACATAGGGAACTATTCACAAAATACTTCTATTCAGCTTTCAGAAAGAAATAAGATGATTCACTTTTCCTACATGGAAGGGATGAAATACCTGTCTGTAATTAGTAGAGTGCTTACTAAAAACAAAGTAGAAACTAAACATTATTAACTGGGAATAAAAGATTATATATAAAGAGACATGATGAATCAATGTCTAAGAGCTCTTGAAGTGACAGATGAGGATAAATATATTTTATAAATTTTCCTCCTTTGTGCACCTTGAACTGCAGAGAAACTCCATCAGTCTGAAAGAATTGTGATCCAGATGGACAGAAAATATGCCAGGGCAAGTACCTAGTAGTTAGTCTAATATCAGTGCAATAAAAGTAATTTTTAAAAAAGGAAGGAGATGGGCATCTAATACTATTGACATGATTTTATTGAAAATATTCCCTCAAAAACAGCTTCAGTCCTGACTATAAAACGAGGACCAATTAAAAATACTCTTTAAGTGCAAAAGTGTTCTCTGAAGTTTCCAAATGAATAGCCTATGTACCATATAGTATTAGTAAAGCCCATATTAAGTAACAAGGAAATGGGTTGTATTCCAAAATGTTATTTAAAAGCACAAAATGATTTGTGAATGAAGATATTATCACTGGGGTTTCACATGGATAAGTCCAAACCCACATATTTTCCAGCATTTTCATCAATGCCTTTGAAAGCTAAGCCTCTTAAGGACTAAATGTAAGCTAGAACAAGGACTGCTAGAAAAGGTAACATAAATTAGAGGACATAAGCCCTGTTTTATGATATGGTTAATTTACTAAGTTACTTGAATGAAATTTGCCTGAATATAACCAATATATATATAAAAAGAAAGCAAAACAAAAACCATTGCTGTTGATGCTTGACAAGAGTGAATTTACAGTAAAAATGGCTAGGCAATTCCTGTGAGTTTGGTGTGCTTAGACTGAGCAGAAAAAGAAGTAAAATGCAGACTAAAAATGTGTTTTTGGGTACTGAAGAAACCAGTATGAAAACATTGGAAGAAATTCTGATGTCCAAAAATGATGGTGAAACACTAGGAAAAAAGCCAAAACAGCCCCTAAGAAAGACAGCTGAGAAGTGGAAGAAATTGTTACAAAGGCTTTTAGTTTGGCCAAGAGAAAATAGGGAAGTTGCAATGTAGGGCCACTTTCATGGGACAGAATATTAGGTACTTAATGACCTTCATTTAGGAAGGCATGAAGAGAAGAGATTAGGAATTGAAAGACAGAAAAATCCACATGGGAAATAATGCACGTACTTTAATAGCTATTAAAATGAATAACCATTGGAATAAATTAGCACATGAATTGCTGAATCTTTAAGGTCCCTTTTAACCCAAACCATTGCAGGATTCTATGATCACATTTTTATGATTTGAAAAGCTTTGTGACCTATTCCTCCTCTAGATTTTTACATCTGTGGAAATATAATTGGTGCAGCCCTAATCTGACATTATAGAAGTTCATAAAATATCGGCTTTATTTAAATGTTTGTGGATTTTTTTCATATTTAAACTCTGGTAGTGTCTCAAAAGCAGCATTTTGATTATAAAAAGACTCCCTTAAAATATGCTTAAAAATCCCATACATTTAATGAAACTAATCTAAATTGTAAGCAATTTTATACAAAAAGGCATAAAATACAAATGCATATGAGAAGCTCTGAAATACATGGAGGCATAATAAAGCACCCAGGCGCTTCCCAGCATAATGGTGCTCTGGGTGAGCTCGTTGTCTTTCCCAGGTACAAGCTCCTGTCCTGTTTCCTGTGTCATTCCTAGTCATCTTTTCACCTCTCTACCTTAGCAAGTATAGTTTAGTTCTTAACCCTCCAAGGCATGCTGGGATCATGAAATTAAATGCATCTGAGATCTGTAGATGCTTTTATGAACTAATTAATGAAACTTTAAGGAAGAGAAGAGCAGACAGCAGAAATCTGGTTTGTTCCTTGCTACGGTAAGGTTTGAAAGAAGCAGTCAGATGGAACAAAGATGTTCGCCTGTAAGCACGCAATGCACATCTCTTCTGTCATCCACCATCGGCAATAATTCACATCAGAGCTCCACAGGGCTGTAGGATTACAGTAGGCTGGCAGAGTCGCCCCTCTCCTTGGAAAACTACTTGGATACTTGGCACAGCAGGAGATCTGTCTTTTGTTTTGAATAACCCCACTGTAGGCTGTCGTGGTTTTATCATTCCATTTTTCTGTTAATAAAGCTTTTCTTTATACCCTTTAACATTTGTGCCTGTTTTACCCTGCTTCTCCTAATGCTTATCTCACAGCAGAAAAATGAGTAAATATATTCTAGTGAATGCACTAGTATTTAGCCAGCACTAGACCCTCTACATAATTAGTGTGCTAGCTGAGAAATGAAAAAATTAGCAAACCAAAACCATCACACAGGCATTTGTGCAGAAGGACAGTCTGAGAGACTTGGGTTTGTTCAGCCTTAAGAGCAAAACTCAAAGGGAATCTTGTTGCTGTCTGCAGCAGCGTAACGGGAAGGTCTAGAAAAGGTTCAATGAGATTATTCTTAGACATGCACAGAGAAAGGATGAGAGGCAAAACCCAAAAGTTTCATCCAAGAGTAAATCCCGATTAACCCCAGGATCAAAAAAATCACTGTGAGCATGATTAAATACTGGAACACCTAACCCAGGGAAGCTGCATGTCCCAATCTTGGAGATATGAAGAATGTGACTGAGGAAGTCTAACTAAGTAGCCTGGATCAGGTGGCCACTCTTTGAGCAGAGGGTTGGAATAGATGGTCTTCAGAGGTCCCTTCCGACCTGAATCACTCTGTATTTCCATGTAATTCATGGATAGTTTTCTGAGCATTCCCTATTGGCTTAACTCTGCTTCTGTTAACATCGGCTTATTGAATACTTTTGGAAAATTCTATTCCCCAGCCATTGGTATTATAGGACATTTAAGGAGCCAGCTTCATCATGTAATTTTTCTTTGTGCTTCAGTAAAATATGTTTGTATATTTTCCTTCTGTTTATGTCAAGATTTTCACCTAGAGACAATTATTTCCACAGTATTTAATTATGATATCAAGAGGTTCTTGATATTATAATTAAAGGATGTTGAACCTTTCAAAAGAGGCCTTGCCTCTCACTGACATAATTTCAGAGACCTGCTCCCCTGTACTACAACAAATATAAATTAACAATTTTTTTAAAAAAATGTTAGGTTTTAATTTTGCTCTTTGACCACAACTTCATTCAGATTCTGATCACCTAGGAAGATGTAACAGCCCAGAAGACCCAATACCACATTTCCTGTTAATAAGGAAGGACACTCCTTCCCCTGTTTTCTTTCCATTGTTAATCTGACAAGCCACTAACACCCCAAAATTTGGTGCAAGTGAAATGGCTGAAAGTATTTTCTGCTCCTCTTCTCCATAATTCTGCTGATTAAAAAAAATGACAATTCTTGTATTGTTTGAGCTAACTGGAAGACATCGTTTCCTTTTGTGGAAAAAAAAAAAGAAGGAAAGAAAATGGAGGAAATTAATAGAATCATAAAATGGTTTGGGTTGGAAGGGATCTTAAATTTCATCTAGTTCCAACTCTACTACCACAGGCAGAGGACCAGATTGCTCAGGCACCCATCCAACTTGGCCTTGAGCACTTTCAGGAATGGGACATCCATAACTTCTCTGGGCAATCTGGGCCTCTGCCTTACCACCCTCACAGTAAAGAATTTCTTCCTAATATCCAATCTGAACCTTCCCTCACTATGTTTTGAGTCATTATCGCTTTTCCTATCACTACATATCTTATAAAAAGTTGCTCTCCAGCTTCCTTTATGTACTGGAAAGCTGCTTTGATGTCTCCCTAGAGCCTTCTCTTCTCCAGGCTGAACAACCCTAGCTCTCAGCCTGTCCTCTTAGGAGAGGATCTCCAGTCATCCATTCTTCTTTGGGTCTCCTCTGGACCTTCTCCAATAGGTCGCCATCTTTCCTGTGCTGGGCCCCCAGAGCTGGATGCAGCACTGCAGGTGGGGTCTCAGCAGAGCAGAGCAGAGGGGCAGAGTCTCCACTCTCACCCTGCTGCCCACACTGCTTTGGATGCAGTCCAGGATGAGGCTGGGTCTCTGGGGTGCAAGTGCACATTGCCAGGTCATGTTGAGCTTCTCATCAATCAAAAAGTCCTTCTCATCAGAAGAACTCTCAATCCACTCCCTGCCCAGCCTGTACTTGAGCTTGTGATTGCAAAGAACACGTTTTCATTGCTGCAACCAAATCCTATACTAAGTCATATACAGGTACAAAAACTCTCAGAAAAATAAGAAACAAGTAGCAGACAAGTGCTTTTTCTTTTTTTCTCTTTTTTCCTTTTTTTTCGTTATTGTGGGAAGAAATTTTACTAAACTGAGTAAACACAAAATATGCAAGTTCTAAAAAACAAATATATATTTCATGTAAAAATTAGCTTATAGTTACATATAGAAATAGCTCCAGGTTTTCACTCTTTATAAGCCTGCTAATCCTGACGAAAAGAGATGAAATTTTTCCTCACTGTACACCTCCACATTCTGAAAATCAAGCTACAAGCTGCTAAGTGTGTACAGTCAGTTCTGAAAGTTGCACAAATGGTAACGACCTCCACTTCTCATTTACTGATCACAGTAACCACTACTAATTTCTGGGGAATCACAGGATGCCAAACATTGCTTTTAGAAGTCTTTAAACAATCACCAGTCAAATGTCTCTCAAAAAAAGCTCATTATGTCTCTGAAGTGTAGTAGCCTGGAAAGATTATGACCAGCCCAGAGACGTAGGAGCTCAAATTACTCATGTTTATTTCAGATTTGCGTAAGTGCGAACATTTGCCACTCCTGGACCTCCAAATGTTCACAATCAACAAACATTAGTTGCAAATATGAAAGTTACTACAGCTAGAAATACACCAATATAACTCAGAGAGTGCACAAAAGACTTGAACCCCATTTTGCTAGGTCAGCCAATGGCTAAGGAATAAATTCCCAACAGAACTGAGGTAGTCACACACTTCGCCAGATTTGCTTTTAAACATCGTTTCTCATCTTACTTTAAATAATATGAGTATGTAGTAATATGCATGTACAGATAACTTTAAAAATCCAAGTGAAACGCTTCCCTGCCTACACTGTTTTCCTTCCAAAGGTAAGGTGAGAAGAACCATTGCTGGCATATGTTTGCTACAGTAATTAATGCAGAAAAGTGGTGACAAAAAATCACCACTTTAAGGCTATATAAAATCAATAGCTCTATTTCAGAAGCTTTCTGCTTTGCCTGGTGATTGGATACATCTTGTTATACAATCCATATCTCTGGTAAAGGAGACAAGCTCTGTGCTCAAGGTCAGGCTGGACGGGGCTCTGAGCACTCTGGTCTAGAGGAAGGTGTCCCCATCCAGTGGGATGGAACTAGATGACCTATAAGGTGCCTTCTGACCCCAAAGTGATGGGGTTAGATGATCTATGTTCTCATTATTCTCTGCACCTTTTATACAACTGAACAATGATATTCAACCTTAACTAGCACATGTAAGAATGAGTAATTTTTTTTCTAAATAGGATTCTGAGAGAACTCTTCCTACAACTATTGTCCGATGAACACTTCTGGATGGAGTGATTGATAGCACAGTCTGAACAGCACCATTTATACTAAAGATTAGGGATAAATGTTTTCAGGATTGCTGCTGCCACAATAGCATTTTTGAATGAATAGATCAGATAGATAAAAAACACAAGTCAATTCACAACACAGGCAGGGCAACCTCTCATCTGCCTAAACAGGACATATAGACAACACTTTAAATTATGAGCATTTTCTCTTTCTTTTCTTTTTTTTTGTTTTTAATTCTCTAGAAAGTCAATTCACCACCACAAAATGACAAAACGAGCTTTTGATGGGAACTGCAGGGAGGAGACTGCAGCTGCTTGATAACATAAGAACAGAAAAGAAATTATGAATACAGCTTTGTAAAACAGTCTAGCAGCTCTAGCCTAGCCACAGTCTGAGACAAGTCTGGCCTAACTCATTATGAGAAAATTTAAAAAAAAATCATGAATTGTCTCAACTCCTAAAGTTTGAAAAGTAGTCAGAATCTAAAAATGCAAGGAACCAGCCAGGCTTCTAAAAGCTTTTAGGTAGATGTCTAACCTGAAATTAATAGTTGTTACTCAATACACCTATCTGATAAATTCTCGAACATTGCTTCACTCACCTGAGAAAAAATCTTTGTAATCTGGTCTTTAGAAGCCTTATGTATTTTTACTCAAAGCTAATGACATATTTACTGCTAAAACCTGCAGTCATTTCTAGAAAAGGAAAGCATTTCTCTATGGATATTACAGTCTCATGGATGTTTTAAAAAATTTTAGCCAAAATCTACAAACTACAAATAGTTAAATTTGTTTTTACAGACCTAGGCAGGATTATTAATACTTAGCAGAATAAATTTTATTCCGCATAACTAAATTTTGTGCTCAAGCTTCCATATCACATTTCAATTACTGCAGTTTCTTTTTCTCTGTCATTGGCGAATGAAATCTTGATTTACTGAAGTCTATCCAAAATTAATTTTCCTAGATCTTTGTTTTGATCAGCTTTTCCATGAGACAAACAAAACTGAAGTGGTATTATTAGGCTACAGTCCATCTTACTGATCATTATTGTTTCCCTTGCACTCTGTCTTCTGCCTTTCTGCAAACATCTCTAATCGCATTTTGTACCTAAAATGTAACTTGTTTATGCAGAAATGACACGCAGGTTCTATACTTCTAAAAAGCAATGTAACAGAAAAAGAATTTGTAATATAGGGTCACTGGGATAAACACAAAGACACGATAACCAACAGCAGCCCCATGTCTTTGGAAAGGGTGAGTGGATCTTGAAAAACTGATTTTATATAGATAAGAGTGTGGGAATCTATATGAATAATGCCATATATTTTATCCTGTCTTCTCATATTCAGCTGAGTGGACATTATCAAATATTTTGCAAATATTTAAAGATTGTTTCACTCTAAGCAAAACATCACATTGGAGAGCAACGTGTTCAAATACTCTCAAAGCAGCCCAGCACTAAACATCTGATGGGTTTGTAACAGACTG
Source organism: Thryothorus ludovicianus (assembly GCA_013397245.1). Taxonomy (NCBI): domain Eukaryota; kingdom Metazoa; phylum Chordata; class Aves; order Passeriformes; family Certhiidae; genus Thryothorus; species Thryothorus ludovicianus. Next base: position 669,538 of record VZTB01014866.1, on the reverse strand, counting down.
TGTCATTACCATCCAGAAGCTGCGAATGGGAACATTTTGTTGATTTTGTTAGTGATAGACTTGTTGATGGATTGTGAGAGCTGACTGAAAGAGCTGATTTTTATTTGTTGAGTACAGTTTGTACCTGCATGTGGAGTAGCAATGGCCATCTGACTTGACCGAAGCCCAGACAGGCTGAACCACGACCCTGAGGCCCTGCAAGTGTCTGGTGGCCTCTGGAAGATGTTTCCTGCAGTATCCTTTCAAAACTAGTTTTAAAGATTAAGGATGAATCCCACCAGCCCACCTTACATGCCAGAAAGATCATGCCTGTTACGTATTTCAAATGCAGAGAAACCCAGACTCTTATAGCAAAACACATTTACAAATTAAGGACATCCACATTCCCCCAAATAAACAGGTTTGATACCAACCCAGAGTGAGTCAGTCAGTACCAGATGGGGGGCTGGAGATGTCTGATGTCTGAGCCTTTGTTCCATAGAGGAGAGGCTGATACAATAGTAAGCTTTTTTTTTTTTTTTAACACTAAAGCACAATCTAAAGTGTATATGGAAAGTGTGTTTCCATAGGAACCACACAGTTGAAATGAGTAGAAGAACTGAAGTGCTGGGGGGAGAAAAGCATTTAGTGAAAGAGGGAAACACTGAATACTACTGCACATGAAAAGCCATTGGGCCTGTAAGATATTAGCCACGTGTTAATAAGGTGCTTAAATTCAAAAAACATAGCAGAAAAGGCACATAATCCAGGGAATAATTGGAAGGGAAAGAGGCAATTGTGTCAGAACGAAACAAAACAAAAGTATAGTCAGCTTTCAGCATATTCTGCTAACAAAGTAACAACAAAGAAGTGGAATAACATCAATTTTCTGAACCTGGATGCAAAATAAGATGACATGCAGGTTTTACAAGACAAGCCGAAAGAAAAAAAAAACAACAGAGTAATACTGTTAGTTTTATTTTTCTTGCAACACCAATTAAAATATCAATTCAGACACCATTTATAAATTAGGTAGTTTCTAGAATTCAGTCACCTAGTCCACAGAATGAGTAGCATGGAAGGACCATAGAGAGATGGAGTATGTCAAACCAGGGACACATTCCCTTGGTCTTTATCCCTTTATGATCTGAAAGATGAAGAATGTTGCCCTCTCAGATGCAGTGAAAAGAGTTTGCACCTCTAAAACCTTGTTATCATCAATAACCTCGTTACCACAGTGAATAGCTCCAGGCTGCCTGAACACAGAGACCTGCTGGGCTATGAATTACACACCTAGAGAAGAGCTGCTCCCTCAGAGATAAACAGATGAAAAAGGCACAGGCTGTGGGGACAGCACAACAGGCTGAAACAAGTATCAACTGTCTGGGCATCTCTTGTGCAGAGAGTTGATTAATGGGCAGAGAAGTGTAGATACCTGGGGCATTTCAAGGGATAAAGTCAGATTAAAGGGAAAGGCAAACAATTCTGGGGTAAAGATGAAGCACAAAGACCAGATGGGGAAGAGAACAAGAGGTGAAAGACACACTCAGAACCTCAAGACCTGCAGGGGACTGAGATGTCCACCTGGTGCTCAGGGATACTGGTGAGATGGAGTTTCCAGCTCATTCCTCTGTGACATTAATTAGCTTGCAGCAAAGAAAACATCCAGACAGAATACTGGTTGATATATTTGCAATAATTTAAGGGTGGGTTACATGGTTTTGATTTATTCCTTCTATCATAAAGGACATGCTAGAACAATGACTATAAAATGCACTGCAAAATATAAATCCTGTCTTTTTTTGTCCTTTGGTGGCAATAGTTATACCAATAAAACTGTCAAGATTAAATCAGATTTTATAAATTCATTTAAAATATGAATCCTTTTTAAAAACAGCAATCTTCAAGCTAAATCTGATATTTTTTTATTTATTTCTCAGGCAAAAGTTTTAGATCACAATCTGCTAAATAAATGCTAAATAAAAGCTTAAGTGATACTGTCTATTTTTATAATTTTATGTTCACTGTAGAGTATATGTTGCTGAACCACAAAAACTTGAATCTGTCAATAATATCAAATATATTGATGTATTTTAAAAGCTATAAAAATGCTTATGTACTTAAATCTATGTATAAATTGAAGAACCTGAATAATTTCTTAAACTGTGTATTATCATTAAACTATATGAGATGCAAATAAAAAGATTCTCTACAGTTTAAGTCCATGAAGGTGATTCAGTTTTCATTTTATACAGGACAGTAAGGGAGGAGCAAATAAAGAGATTACACAGCCCTTAAATAGTTATGTTAGCTGCTCAAATTTTCAAGGCAACTATCCATTTAAAGTCCCAGGGCTTTGACAATTTACAAACACTAACCATCTGTTCTCCAGTTTCCAGAAATCAACTACACAGAAAAGACACTCAAAGCCCACAGGAAATGATACAAAGCAAAACGAGGGAGCCTCAGCTAGGAAAACTGGCAAGGAAAAAGGTCACAGCGAGGAACAAGCATAGTTTCTACATTTCAAAGAATACTTTCAGTTTCCTACAGTGACATAAGAAGCTTTTCTCAATAATTCCTATGTTGTGTAAGGTCTAGTGCTGGATCTCAGCAGCAAAACTTTGTCAGTTTATTGGCATCTCACATGAGAGATGTTTCCTGACATTATTAATTTTTCTTTTTAAGTCTTTCAAACTATTGTTAGCACTTCCTTTCTTAAATCTGGGATAATATTTTAAACAATAATGAAGTAATTCAGTCTTAGTAAACTGTAATTCCCATAGTTTTTTTGAATTAATATTATCAGCTGATGCTTCCAAAAAAGAGCTGAAGCTAGAAATGAGTATGTTAGCAGCCCTTTATTCCAGAGAATGTATTCATTATAAGAGTCTCCCAGACATTTACCTAACATGAACCAGTCAGAATAAACTGCCTCAGGGTGCCTCTTTAACCATATTTTTATCTTTTACTGACTATCCATCCATCCTAATGCTTGATTTTTTCTTCCCTGTACCTTTATAGAAAGAGTTTACATCTGCATGTTTACTTTGATCACAGCAAAAATTCATTGACCTGCATGAAAAAGAAACAACCCTTGTAGGGTAGAAAAAACAGCTGTAGGAAAAAGTCATGACTGCCACACAGATACCAATGTAATTCATTATGATTAATGTTATTATCATAAATCCCATGGGAAGGGATAATGCTTTGCCACTTCTTACAAAGCACTGCCTGCAGCAGAATTTTTAACATTTAAGTTAATACAGTACACATCAGTGTACTCCACAGGTCCCTCATCAAAATCCATTCTCCACTGGAAAATACAAGTTACAGATGAGACCCTAGAGATCTTAGGAAGAAGAAAGCCATTCAGAGTCAAAATCAAAAGCAGAATAATTCTGTAATAAAACTGAAGTATTAATTCAGACTACACTGTGGTACAACAGTTCCTCCTGCAACTAAGCACCTGCATTAACATAAGAAAAATAGCCACAAGTCAGATTTCCCTCCTTATCTCCTGTAAGAAAGCACTGGTACATCTCTAGGAGAGCAGTCCCATGCAAAACCCTCGCTGCTCCAGCACTGCCACTTAAGCAGCCCAAAGTTTCTCTAGCAGAAGTTTAGCACAGCAGACCTTTAATAGAGCAGCCCATCACAATAAAACATTCCTGGTCAAGGGGAAATCAAAAACATATCACAGAATCATAGAGTGGCATGTGCTGGAAAGGACAAAGATTATCCCATTCCAATCCCCTGCTGTGGGCAGGGACACCTTCCACTAAGCCAGGCTCCTCAGAGCCCCATCCAACCTGGCCTGGAATACACCCACAAGTTCACTGGGCAACCTGTTCAAGTGCCTCACCACCCACACCTCAGCCTCTCTCAGTTTCAGGCAGAATGAGCTCATATCATTGGGGTACTCATATAAGTCCTGAGTTTAAATATCCTTTCACATACCAAAGTTGTATCTGACTGGACAGATAATAAACTATGCTGACCTTTTCCAATCTCTTAATCTGTCCAGTTCAGATTCCTGCTTCTTAGGAAAGGTTTTGTCTGAACAGATGCTTTGATTCAAGTTGGTGAATTAAAAAAAAAAGAAAATCACAATCTAACAGTTGCTGCGCTCCCCTGACCCAACACTTGTAGTTACTGCCCCTCTTCTACATGGATTCTGATTATGGGTTCAGTCAGCAACTATTGCACAAGTTTATAAAGCATCATGAGTGTTCATGGTATGGCTTAAGCATGCAAAAACAAATACACTCTTAGTATCTTTTACCAACATGGTCTGATTTCATGACCTTCTAACTTGGAAACTGCGAAGAGCCACAACCAAATCTGCATTTCCTCAGAAAAAAATCATAGCAATGGCTTTCCCATGGTGTTGAGTATTGAAAATGCAGTTTTCTACTCTGAGAGTGCTGTTTGCAAAGTCACTGGGAAGAGGAATGATGAATATAGTATTTGGACACATTTTTTATTAAAGCCATGGAGACAACAGGGAGAAAATTTAGGTGCAAAACAGATGAAACATTGTGAATCTCGAGATCTTCCTAGAGCATATGTGCACAAATCAAAACCTCTGCAAGCAGAGACACAAACCATTTCAGGTATATCTCACCAGCCTCTCTGACCACCAACTATCTTCTCTCTTGCAGGCAGGCCCCTACTTGCTCTGAAATGCTCCAGACCAGCCAGATTGAACCAGCTCTGAAGTATCAGCTATTTGTAGTCCTGCTGCATTTAGATATCTATTACTTCTGCTAACAGCAAGCAATATTTGCCTGTCTACAGTGCTCTGCTAGTCCTCCTGCACTGATTTTGCATTGCAGCTTGCTGCCATCCAGTTGTTTTGGGGGTTACCATCACAGCCAGTGTGACCTTGCCCTCTCTCCTGCTGTGCTCTCATATCCCAAGGCACTAGCGCTGCTCCTCCACTGTTACAAGACAAGCTGCAGGAGATCAGCCACTGAAAATAGCCAATCATTTATTTTGTAATTTATTTTATTCTTATAAATAGATTTAGTTTTCTTTTGGATTTGCTCCTTGGACTGCTTCCAAATGCATCCCTCTGCCCTAAAGCAGTTGTTCTGGCATTACCAGGGTAATTCATTGAATAAGTCTTGGACGTGCCTCAGAATCAGTACAAATGCACTAAGTAGGTGCTTATCTCTCTGTTGTTCACAAAAGAAAATTAGATAACTGATTTACCTATACTTTATATGGCTAAAATTAGGTGAGACTGATACTATCTTTTGAGTTCCTTTTGTCCTGCTGCTGTTGGTAGCTCTTCATGTAACAGGGAAACTTCTAGAAGTATTTGTGTTAAAAGCAATGTACTTTCACCAAAAGACTCAGTTTCAGTTAGGATAATGTCATTTAAAAACCCTTTAAAATCCTGATCTGTTTTAATTGGGAATTATTGTCTTTATTATGATTTTCCAATATTTTGATCTTCAGTTGTAATTATTAGTGCCTTCTCATTAGCTTCACTTCCCAGTTTTTTGCTCTCAACAGCATGCAGAATAAAACTTATTTCCCAGAAGGATCTAGTAACTAGCACAGATTAGGAGAGTTTCTATGGAAAAGGCAATCCTGTTTCTGTAATGAATAACAATTTTGCAAATTTGAAAACAATCATTGTGTTTCTGAGGGCTGGTTTTCTCCAAGAAAGGAAATTAATAAGAACAGAGCAATTAGCAATCATGAAAGGATTAATTTCATGAAATGACAAAATATGAATGTAGGTGAACAATGAAGGATGCTTTGCAGTGCCATATATTGGCACAGTGCAAAGTGTGGGGGGAGGACTCCCATTGTCTGCAGTTTCTCTAATTGATGTACTTCCCTGTTAAGATTAAACATCTTGTAACTCTGATTCATTTAAGGTTTTGCTGATAGGTACCAGGCTCTAGGCAAGCTTAGTGGAGAGAAATGAAAGAGGGACACAAACAGGAAGTCAGAAATCGATGTCAGTGTTCCTAATAGTGGATTACAGCCTCCATCTGCAACGCAGGACCAGCCTCCAGCTGGCCTCTCCCTGCTCCTGCTGTTTGCTTCCTATCAGCTTGTAGGAAAGAGTTTTTAAGCAAAGAGTTCAGGTCACTTGCAGGAGGGGAAACGGCTGGAACCCTGGGGGATTTCTGTCTGCCAGAGATACATAGAAAGCTTCAAGATCTGTGTCTCTGATCTCTGTGTCTCTTGGAGAAGAGCTGCATTCCCCATATGCTTATCCCCTTCCCCTTTTGCTCCTCTCTGTTTTGCTACATCATAATTTAATATTTAGCTTATTGCCCTTTTTATTTTGTTCCTGCTCATGTTCTTTCTTTAGGTCTTAGTATTGCTACATTTCACTTTCCTACAAAGAAGCACTCAGAGCTTTGCCACAATTGCCTTTCCCATAATGTCCAGCTGAGACAGCTTTCCAATTTCACGTGAGACTCAACAGTCTTTAATCTCAAAACACCTCCTAAAATTACCCCTTCCTCATATCATGTACAAGTATGTCTGCTTAACCTTTATCTCCCTTTATACAGGGGATAACTAAATTTTAAACAACAGAAAGCCTTCAAAGACAAAAGTAATTCAATCAGTTATATTCGCATAGAAGTTTTACTATTTCTTCATTTTCTTAAAGTTACAGATGATGTATTTTTTATACAAGTGAGTCAAAGGAAAACTTTAGTTTGATAAACCTTCACACCTAACTTTACTATCACCTGTAAACTAGTTTAGGTGGATACAGAAACGCAAAGGATGCGTGGAAAATTATGGTCTGATTCAAATCTTGATTCAGAAACTTTTACCTTCTTGTCTGAGTCATATGCTAACATAAAGAACAACGTGCACTTTCTGATCTGCCAGAAATATTTTTTTCTATCCCCTTTTCCCCTAGGCTTTATTCATAACTCACAATCATTACCTAACTGCAGTAAACAAACAAAACCCAGACTCACCGAGACTAAGAGCACAGAACCAATAGCAGGGATACTTCAAAAGTAGTTGCTAGTGATACAAAAATAAGATTTAGCAGCGGAATAGACAGTGATGACTCAGTGTCTTTCAAAGAGTCAGTCTGCAATTACAATCTCTATGCTTGGAATGAATGGGGGCCAGAAAAAAAAAAAAAAAGACTGGCAATAGTCCAGCAGTCCAGCCTGTTGATCCAATCCTGTGTCAGTCCCGTTAAGCTCAGCTTGATGGTCATGTTAGATGATAGGAAATGGGGACACTTTCCCCCACAAATGCACTTGACAGCATCTCCCTGTGTCTTAGAAAATAGTCAACAATGTATCTGTGAAAAAAATATGACCCAGTCTAAAGTGAAGTTCGGCTGCCAGACTCTCTGTTGATAATCATAAGGACATCAGTTTTATGTTATAATAACAGAACATAGGAATTTTATCTAAAATAGAAGGATTCTATGACTTTGCAAAATCTTCTCTTTTCCCAAGGTGTCTTATGCAACATCATGTTGTCTTTAACTGATGCTCTGATTAGTCACTCCATTCTCTGAGGAGGTAGCTCTGAGTCTCCCTGCTTATTACTAGAGTAACTTTTAAATTTGTGAGCAGAATCAACAGGAAATTTTAAATTAGTAATCAGAAACAGAATGGCTGCTAATGTGAGAGCAAACAAATTTTGTTTTCAGTTAGTCAAAGTATGATGTCTTGCAAAATTGTAGCTACAGATTTAGGAGATGCACTAGCTACATATTTAGAAGAACATTATTTTAAAGGTGACTGAACAGCCCCTCTATAGTAACAGACCAGAAAGCTGAAATCTGTTCTGTTGCAGAGTGGTGACTCTGCCTTTTCTTAGTTCTCTGCTTCTCAATTATAGCCAGACAAATCTAGAAAACAGAGCATAAAAGGAAGAGAAAGATGGATTACTTCTTGCCTTGGCTCTCTGTGATTTTCCATGGCAGGCTGGCTTAACCAAAGAACCCATTTCTGTATCCTTTGTTTTTCCAAAGCTGCACAAGAGGAATCCAGTACCTATAGCCACCCAGCAGAGAGGAAACCATGTGCTGACATATCTGCTTTGTTATCATCTCCACACAGCTTTCTGAATTCAGTTTTCTCTCTTTACGGTCCCTGACAGTTCATTAGAGGACTACAAAACAGGAAGTCTGTTTTGAGTGTGAAGTCATACTAAAGATAAACTTCAAATTGAAATAAGTATCAATATACTGACAGTGAATGAGTCAAGGATTCTTAGAATTTGGACTTTTGGTCACAAGAAATGCCATCTTTGTATTCTGGCTCACAGTTGCTGTATGGAGCAGTCTTATTTGCAGTTATCAAGTGTTATGATCACCATGGCAACTCCCCACTCAGTTTTTCTACTATTTTGCTTGTTAATCTGTTAGAGGTACAGAGTTTTTAGGCAATAGGCTGAGCAATTTTAACACTCTTCTTGCACTCAGGAAGTGGATGTTCTCAGCACCTCAAGAGAGCAGATCAGCCCCTTGTAATGGAAGTCATCCTGCACTACTTTGTATTTGTAAAGATTCTGTCTCAAGTTCAGTCAGGGTAGAGATACCAGATGTAGTAATTTATACACATAGGTGACTCCAGCATCCATGCTTCCAGCAGCCCCAGATGCCCCAAATAGCATAGCATTAAGCCCCCTCTCAGAGACAGTAAATTAATGTAATGTATTCATTTTTAAAAAGGCCATTAGATTCTTCTGCACTTCTGCAATTTTTTCCTGTAGAATGAAGGATGTCATTCTTCCTTCTGCCCATCGCTCTGTCATGGGAAGAGCAGCTATAAAGATGGAGGAGTATTTTGCTCTGACTGCACAGTACTTTCTCATTTGCAGCAATTGTCAGAGCACTCTAAACCTGGACTGACCTGTCATAATATACCTTCTCTGATTTCCTACTTGTGGTATGAAAAGGGAAGAAACAAATGACTTTAAAGACACCAAATTAAGCCCTCAGTCCAAACCTGTCCATTCCAATTATCACTTCTTCCAGGGAGACAGACTTCATAGACTATGCCCTGAGCTCCACATGTAAGCCAGCACTCCTTCAGGATCTGCCTATAGGGCAGAAATGTGTGTCACTCACACATTCTCATGCAACCTGTTCATGCACCACTAGCAGAGGCAGCATGTTCTTTAGAGCAGGCTGTGCTAGCTTACCTGAAAAATCCTAGGGAACTCAGGTGAGCAGTTGGTAGCAATCTTACAGATAAATCAAACATATTCATGCAGGATTCTGAGTATGTTTGGATCAGACGTTACCTCAGTGATTACTTTTGCTTCTAACCTTCCATATTTTACCCTGGGAATTAAAGAGCAGAAACTTCTACATGGTAGATTTCTCCAAACTTGGTAGCAGAAAACCTCCACTATCTAAACTTGAAAGTAAATGCAACTCAACTGGTCTGTAATTACATTCTAATAATTCACATGACTGTGAGTGTCCTGGTTCAGAACACCTGGTTAGTGTCCAGCTAGAAGTTTCTTCTAGCTTATGGATGTTTCTAAACTTACAGGAGCATCCAAAATGAGGCAATGGGCAAGATTATATTATTTTAATATGATTAACCACAAACAGCTCCAAAATGCTGAGCAAATCTTCTACAGAACTGAAGTTTAGATCTTGTCAGCTTAAGTCATCCGGCCACTACTGAAGATTGTAACATCAGTCACTTGAGAATTTAATGAAATAAAATGTCTGAAGCCTTCTCAGGCATGAGAGAAAGATGTAGTTTTTCAAACTTGAAACAGTGGGGAGAAATTGCTTAATGACACCATTTACCAATCTTTCCGAAAAAACATGATCTTGTGTATTTCACAAATATAGTGTATCTTGGTCCAAACTGATTTTGTTAGGAAAAGTAATATAATCCAACACAGATGCTAGAATTCAACAACAAGCAGAACATCCAATGTATTCACATGGTAGCATAATGAGTTAATGTATTCAAAAACAGATGAATAATTAAGATGACAGAATTTGTGGTATAAAGTCAGAATACTGATTTAGGTTTAATGGTGTACCCTTAAAAATACCAGCTGGGACATTTATACCAAAAAGTGCACTTGCCCAGTTTCCAGCAAACAGGCATTAAAATCAAAACTCAGTAATACCATATATCAAGAGAAAAGCTCTGGATACTTTGCCAAGCACCTAAATGTTTGAAATAGGAAATTTCCACTCTGTGTTGCAAGCTGATCAGTAACCTTACTGCAAAATGGTATTTAAAACACCTGAAAAACAGCACTCTGCCTTACCTGCTAGAAAACTGGTAATCTCACTGCCATCACCCCTATTTCAACAACTGATTAAAAGCTGGAGGCTTCTGGTAATGGAAAACAAAAAAAGACAAATAAATGGTGCTGCTACAGTTGAAATCTGAGCCTTTCCAGTGAGGTATAACTACATACTGGGCTGCACTTTTAAAAGATTAACAAGGTTAAGAAGAGGGATTAATTAATCTCCGCTATGTAGTTTCGGGAGGCTACACTGGAATTCTGTCCAATGCAGAAGGACATTATTAAACTGCAAAGGATCTGGCTGAGGGAAAGAGAATGTGCTGTGCAAGGAGAGGTTGAGGGAGCTGGGTTAGTTCCATCTGGAGGAGAGGTCTGACTGCTTTCCTCAGCTACCTACTAAGTAGGTACAGAGAAGTCAGAGTCAAACCCTTGAAAGTAATCAATAACAGGACAAGAAGCAATGGACACAAGCTGCAGCAAGGAAAATTTTAGTTAAACACAAGGAAAAAATGTAGTTACTTCAGACAAAAAACAGAGCAGCTTGTGTAACTGCCACCCTTGGAGGTCTCTGAGACCACCTGGAAAAGGCCCTCATATAACTTAGAAGGTAAGGGCTTTGTGCAAGAAGGTCCCCTTCTCCTAATTCTTCAAAAGCAATATTTCATCTGGGGTGAGTTAACTGAGCTGATTTCTCATCCCCTAGTTCTGTTGGAGAAAGATTGTCTGCACACTTCTGCAGGGCAAAAACAGTACCAAGTATGAGCAGCCTCTTAAAGAACATGGTCTGACCTGAATGTTTTCCTGGATGACAAACCTAGTGCATGCTCCTTTGATGGAGATATTAGAATTTGCTGTTTCTGTAAGAACAAAGTATATTTCTGCAGCAGTCAAATAGCAGTTTTGATTGTGCTTTCAGTATGGATCCAGCAGGGGCATGAATTTACAGTATTTTTAAAAATGTAATATCTAGCTGTTAAGAGGAATTAGAACAAGAAAAATGATTAGTGAAAATGTCAAGATTACCATGTTTAGAAAAACAGTACTTTATCATGGCACACAGCAACTAACCTAATAAGCAACTATAATCTTGTGAAGATTTTTCTTGAAAAGGGCATTTACTTATGTTTTCCTGTATAAGTGTTATTTGAGTGGCTAAAATAATGTTGTGGAACAGGATGCCTGAATTTTCTTTCTACTTTTGCTGAATTTGTGCAAATCACAGTCCTTCTGTCCTCTGTCTTGATAAAATAACAATTTTCATTGCTCAGTTTTCAGAAGTCTTCGAAATGCTCAGTCAAAAATTGTTAAGTGAATATTTAAGCACTATGGTTATTATAGAAAATGCCCATTTAATATCCAGAAATATATTTACCAGATATTTGTTGCACTTTTGTCCATTTAAAATCCTTATTCCATGTGAATAGAACACAGCTATTGCACATGCATATGCATGCACTAAGCCATTGAAAATTTACTGAATGCTTCAGAGGTCTGAACACTACAGTTCTTGTTACTTTAAATAAGATTTCTTTTTCAGCTGAAACTGAGAAATATTTTAACTTTAGGGCAGACTATATTCAATGGCAGAGCCCCCACCCCCATAATTCAAAGGAATAAAAACAGTTTCAAACTGAACAAGAATACAATACATTAAATCCAAAATCAAACCTCCTTCCAGCTAATTATGTTGCCACAGATGGAGGTATGCAATTTACTGAGCATCTGTGCATAGCAAAATTTTGGACAATGTAGGTGGTGCAAGTTTTAAACCATGCACATTCTGTGACTGAAGCAAAGCAAAAAGAGCCATTGATGAGTTATTTTGTGATTTCAAACAAACCCAAAGCACTGAATTTCATAGAGCAACTAAGTGCATAAAAGCACAGTGGAAAGTGTAAGCCTGGTTTCATAGTGGGAATTAGACAAATGAATGTGTCCTTTAGGCATAGTTCTGCTCCTTTGGTGTAAATCAAAGACAGACTTAAAAAAAGAAATGTAGATAAAACCAGGTGAGAAGTAGAGCTGGACAAAGAGCAGAAAATCCTTTCCCTAAAGAGTATGCCTTCTTTAGAACATGGTCTCTTCTTGGCATCTTTGTTCTCTCCTAGACTGCACTGCTCAGTTTCCTTACAGCTGCAGCTTTGCCAGCTTATCTCTTCAGCTGGGGAGCTGCTACCAAAAGATTATGATCTGATCTGCAGGCAATCCTTCCTTTAGTTAACTCCCACTGGCTGGACCTGCTGTGTCTCAGGCATTCCCATAAAACTTGAGAGGCAAGGAAAGAAAGAAATCCGCGATCAAACATGCCCAAGCACAGTTATTTGGTATCCAAATGTCTGACTTTCATTAACTGACAGTGAAAATGAGCTCAGAAGATGCTTGGTAGTGCTGGTATTTTGGATAACATTTAATGTGAGCAGATGTAGAGCCCCTTACAAATTTACTTCAGTGATCTAATACACCTGGCAGGTGTGATAAAAACTAAATTCAAGGGGGAAAAAAGAAGGCAGAGAGCTCACAATTGCATGGTGCTCATTCTTTCATCAGCAAGTTTGGTTTTTTTATGGTGCAAGGGAGGGTAAACATTAACCTTCCCAACCACCCAGCTAGTGCTTGTGCTACAGACTTTCTGCCTCTGTATGTGCTCCTGCTGGCTTTATGCCTGCTGTGAGAGAGGATATTTGATCTGGCATGAAGTTAGGACTCAGGCACAGAGAGTGCCATATGAACACAAAAGCTATCAAATTTTCTGAATACGACCCATCAGCAGCCTTGGCTTACAGGGTATCGGCGCTTTACATTGTCTTTCAGAAGGGAGTTGGTCCAGAGCCCTACTGATGGATTCCACCAAGGCACAACCTGTGAGGCAACACAGTGCCACAGGCACAACACCCTCTTTGCTCAGGGTAAACCCTGAACCATTCTGAATTCCCAAAAGAATTAATACTTTCATTGACTACTCTCAGGAAATAGGACTTCCATGAGAGTCATGTCTGTGAAGAAAATAAGGACAACTTGGCTGAAAGCGGGAAGGGTGATGTCATTCATTTACTTGTAACAGTAGGAAACTAACACTATATTTATGCACAATAAGACATGCTGAGAGTGCTTCCCATCTGCTCCCATGACAAGCATGCTTCCACATGCCATTTCTGCCTTTTATTTATGCAGTCCTCACTGAGAGTTTCAGTATAAGGTTAGTGGGTCCTAGAACAAGCAGTGTCTACCAGCCAACAAACCTCTTGTCTCTAGTGCCAGGTGTTTCATCATTTGCATGGACAGATGAGTTCCCATTGTTCCTGTTCTCCAGGCTCATTTTTTGCCTCCTCATGTGCCTCAATCCCCATCACAGTTCAGTCTTGATAACTATGGATCTCACTTCACTTGGTGCTGAGAAAGAGAAGGATCAAGATCTGAAGCACAGGAAAGCCAGGTGTAAGGAGTAATACTTGTGGTCCTCCTTCCTCACACAGACACTATTTATCTCCCTTACCAATGACAGCAAAAAATGCAATTTTGCAGGGGTTTTTTTACTGTTTTTTATCCCGGTCCCATGCTTATCACCACTTTTTTCTAAATTTGCTGTTTTAGCACCTGAGATGTTTCCCTGTACCACTCTCTTCATCGTGGGGAAGCAGAACTTAATTTTGCTATCCTTCTGAAAAGCCCTTTGCTGCCTCTGGAGATGGACACAAGCTAAACAAAGATTAAACTAGTTACATAATGAGCTTGGTGAGGAAAAAAATAACAATATACAGGATATAAAACTGACCTGTCATCAAAATCAAACCATTAATTTTGTAAAATTGCCTGAACACCTCTACTCATTAACTGGCAAATACAAAGCTACACAGTGATCACAAAATCTGTTCACTGAACCATATAAAGTACAAACAAATTCATAAACACTGCCATCTGACTGTAAACATTTCATGAAGAGAGGAAAAGCAAGTCATATTTTTCCTACTAAATTGCTTACCACTAGAAATTTGTGATAACGCAGCTATAGAAGCAATACAGAACAACACCTTTTGAAGAAAATGATCCATCCAAGGTTATTGCATTAATCAAATGAGATAAATAATTTAAAGGCTTATCCAAGTGCAAAGATCAATGAAGGTACAAAATTTCAAGTGCTGTGTATACACCTGTGGTTATAAGCATAAAGGGTCAAACCACTCTATCTGATCAGAGCACAGTCATTTTGAAAGAAAATTTTTCTGAGAATAGCTCTGAATATTTATTTTTATGGTGGTTGTTTTTTTCTATATGATATTTAATTAAAAGTACCTAATTTTCTTCCCTCCTTAGAGCCCACAAATAAAAGCAGCATGACATAAATGGAGTCCATGCTGCATATCAATAATTTTAAAGTATGACTATACTTTCAAGAACTTTCAGATAGCTCCATATATTCTAAAGAAGAAAAAGTAGTTTTTCACTGTGGATCACTGAACTAGGTAACGGTCATGCCTATATTGACCATTTTCTTGAGAAGGCCCATATTTTCACATCTCAGTACCCAAATTTAGGTGAAAATGTTTCTGAAGACCTCAATAAAGTAAGATACTGATAGTTGCATTATTACATATCCTGACATTTGAAATCTGGCCCTGATATAGGGGCTTCTACGAAGGGTATGTATCTTTGAACTAAGCACCAGTTTTGAAACCAAACCTCCCCTAGTGCAACTTCAGGTCATTTTCTCTCCTCCTGTTACTTGTTACCTGGGAGAAGAGATTTCTCACTACAACTGCCTTCAGGTAATTCTAGAGAATGATAAGGTCTCCTCTCTGCCTCCTTTTCTCTAGGATAAATGCCTGAAGACTCCTGACTGAAAGATTGTACAAAAATGCAAATCACATTCTCTAAAACATCACATAGAAATCAGTGAACAGATGAACTAAAGTCCAAAAGTCTTGTAACAAACAATCCTTTCTTAAAAATATAGGATAATGCTGATGCTACATCAGCATCTGAAATGTTTGTCAAAGAACACTGGTGGAAGCAAGAGATAAATGGCAAGAGGAATTGATCTGAATGGCACTATCAATTACACTGAATCTAAAATTAATGAAATCCAGACACATACATAAATATTTTAGTTTCAGCCATTTGTCTATTTAAAAGCAAAAGAAAAGCATTGAAGTCAACAAATTTTAGCAAGAAATCAGCTTCTGGAATTAGCTTTCTGAAAGATCTGCTTCTGCTGATATTATTTGCATTAGGATGAAATATATCATTCCTTCTCTGCACTGCTGAGCCACACCTGGAATACTGTGCCCACATTAAACCCATCTCCAGACCAAGAGAGGTACTAAGAAAATAAATAGAAGCTAGATGAGAACCATGAAAATGATTAGAGCCTGGAGGACCTAATAAAGGAATGTTGAAGGAATTGGCTTAGTCCAGCCTAGAGAAAAGGTGGCTTGGGGGCATCTAGTTACTGATTTCCAATGCTTGAAAGTTTGTTACAGAGAAGATGGAGGAGCTCCCTTCAAGAGATGAGCTGTGACAAGACAAGAGGCAAGGAACAAGACTTGCTCTGGGGCAGATTACATCTGGATGCAAGAGAAAAATTCATCACTGTGAGAGCTATTAAACATTGGAAGAGATCTCAAACCCTGAGATGTGGTGGAATCAGCCTTGCTGAACATGTATAAGTCTTGACCTGACTTTAGCCATAGAATTGCATCAGATGATGCTCCTTCCAGCATGACCTGTTTTTTAATTCTGGGGTTTATAGTTGTACAATTATTGCTAAAGAGAAGAAACAATTGATGGCATAATACAGCAGAATTATTCTTTAATAGTCTGATCCATAATTTATGAAGGCTATGCTCCGTACTTTTCAAAAGTAGTCTATTAAAATTCAAAGATTTGATGATACTTTAACAGAGGGACTGCCTTGAATAATTATAAAAGGATTTTAGGAAAAAATATTGTTAACAAAATGACCATTCATCTATCACCAGAAAAAAAATTCTTTTATTTTCTTTTGAGAGCTACTCTTATTCAGACTATTTCTCTAATTTCTTCTATGCATTCTACACCTTAAGAGGATTGGAAACTTTACTGCCTCAGTCACTCTAAGTAAAAAGAAATACCCAAGACTTATCTTTGGAGAATACCAAAACAGATGCTAATATATTAAAGATTTCCAAGGCTTAATGACACAACCAACAGCACCAGAAGTCATTTGTACTGCTGGTAATTCTGTGTGCTTTTAATTTTGCAACTAATGATTTCAGACAATTGAATCAAATATGTTTGAGAGGTATGAAGAAACAACATTAACTTACTTAAATTAATCAAGGATAAAAAAGGATAAGAGATTCATGTGAGCACTTCAGACCTAATGTGTGGATAATGAGCAAATTGCTCTCCTTTCCGTATGAGTTTATATATAGAGAAAATGTGTTTTCAGTGTGTTAAACTACAACTGTGCCATAAGAATCATTCCATAATGACATAATAATCATCTATACAGGGAAAATGTTCTCATTTTCTCTGTAATTCTGTGAAAAAAATAAAGGGAGACCCAGCACCATTCCCAACAGATGTCTGTGGGGAAAGGACAGTTCTTGCAGGTTTCTTTTTACAGACCTGACTCAGTGACAATTCCCATGCCTGGGTTGCATATAGGAATCCTCTTTTTACACCCATCAGCAGTGTTGATGCTGTCAAGTTATATCAGACAGCAGTATGTGGGAAAGATATAATGCATCCTCTGGGAGCTGTCAGTTACCAAGCAGTTTTCCTCAAACTCTTCATTTCCCTGAAAACTGTGGTCTAAAGAAACAAAACCGAAATCACAAGTCCCAAATTTCACTTCCGCTAGTATTACTCACATGGCTTTGTCAGTTCAGAGAGGCTTGAAGTTGCTCTCTTGTGAGTGCAAGCAGAAATTTTGCTCATATATTTGAGAAGATGGTGCAGAAATAATTGAACACATAGGAACTGTGAACATTTTCTACTTATTAGTACCATGAAGGCAGGCTGTTTTTTCTGTGAGCTATTCAAATGCCTTCTATTCCATAGGTAAATGTCCCTTTATATTTGAATGATAAACTAAGTAACATATCAGAGACTAGGATTTAAATTTAAAATGCCATGAAGACACTTTTCACCATTATCTGTTAAGATACACCATGCAAGAATAACACCAGATAAGTGTTACCCATGGGACTTAAGATTTAGCCTTGCACTCCTGTTAAAAATTTAAACAGAGTAAGTCTCAAGACAGAATTGATGTCATTTTACTTTCTGGGACTAAAGTAGCCCAGCCATATAAACACTGAAACTCCTGGAATGCTTCTCCAGCTGGCCAGAAGGTCATCTACACCCACTTCAGCACAGCAGCTGCACAGGGCCCTGAGCAGATAGAGTGCCTCACCTTTCCTGTTGACTCCTTGTGTTTTCCACTGATACCTAAATAGAGTGGGAAGAAATGTACTCCCTAGGCACACAGTAGGGTATATTCCTGCTTTACATGCCTTTACCTGGATTCCAGCCTAGAACAATACTACTTCCCAGTTGTCATTATTATCTAAATATTTCACCTCATCTATTCTAGTTCCTAATATAGTTTCCAAGTTTTTAGAGCAAAGAGGTTAATAATTTTAATAATAACAATAAACATTACTGAACAAAAGCCTCTGTGAAAAACTTAGTTACTTGTTATGCAGTGTAAGATCACATAGAGACCTTTTTAAAAATTCTTATTTCTGAATTGTTTAATGATGACTAATTCTCTATTTAGACTATTTCCTTTTCTTTAACCCAAATATTAAAGAGTTACTAATAGAACCTGGCTATGCATTAAAAAACAGAGACCTATATTTGCCAACAAATTCTGAAATCATCTTTCCCAGGTGCCAGACACTCTTAGACTTTCAGTATTTCTGCATATAAAACTTTTATATTATCAGTGAGTCACAAGCAACTACATCAAAACAGCAGCTTAGTTTAGCATTAAGTATCTTGAACAGAACTACTGAGCTGAATCAGAGTTACTTCATGCAACTGCTTAATCAGAACAACAGAGACATGCCAAAGGGAACACAGTTGCATCTCCCAAATCTCTCCTGAGTTTCACAGTGTTTGAATTCATCTCCAAGCTTCAGCACTCTATTCACTGATCACATCAAAATGCCAATCCCCATAAAATCATTGAACATTTTTAGCCAAATCACAATGAGCTTCATGGCCTGTTCATAAGCAGAGCTTAATTTGTCTCTCTCCATATACTAGATTACACTGCTGCTACCTGATGGCCACTGGGATATGCTGGATCCTCAGTGTCCAGATCCCTTCTTTCTCTGCAGATGCTTGTATGATCTTTCACCACGGAGCCCTCCACTTTTTCCTCCACTTTCAGATACTCATAAGCCCTCCAACAGCTTCTAGACATACTGACAACATGGACAGGCACTAACACCACCCAGAAACAGGAGTGTAAAAGTTATTGAGCTTTTTTTTTTTACAATATTTTGAATTTAGGGGTCTTTGCTAGTGTTTTCACTGTTAATAAGTAAACAGAAAGAGGCACAAACAAAGCATGAAATTATTTTGAAAGATGTGGTCTGAATTTCTTAGGGTGCATTTGCTGTACCATTACTGTTAATGTCCTGGAGTATCTAAAGGAAGCTCCCAGTACAGTGAATTATACAGTCAACTTAAAATTCAAATTATTCAACTTCCATTTTATTCTATATGGATTAATTTTTGTTAACTGACAGCCATATGAGAGTCTACAAAGATCAACTCAAAGCATTGGAAAAATCTAATTTTATATTGATAATAATTTGGAAGTCATACAAACAATGGGGAAAATAGACCCATAGTATAAGGGAACAGGCTTTCCAAACTTACCACTGTTTGTCCTTGGTTCTGACTATCTGTCCTCTGACACAACCTCACCTCCACAAGTCTCATGCATTCTCAAAACAATCTGCATTACAATTAGTCTGCACTGCTAAAAAGGAATCCACTAAAACCAGAATATCTAAAAGTAAATATAATTCTTTCCCAAACATAGCTCATATGATCTCCTTGGGATATAGGTAGGTCCTGAAAAAATTAATTTCTGGACCTATTACCCTTAACAGTATTTCCTGGGGATCTTAAGCATGATTGCTTTACAGCAGTTAAATACCACTGAATTTAATATTATTATGTCATTTCTTTTGGTTCAGGAGACAGAACTTGAAAGTGAGCACATAACATTTCACAGGTCTTCAAGCTCTGCTGCCCCAGTCCTGCTATTTGTAGACTCTCACACATCTGTAAGCATGCATGTAGTAGGTTATGGACATCAAAAAAGGATATCTCAAATCAGCATTGCATCTTCAACATTAGTTCTGAGA
Organism: Thryothorus ludovicianus; assembly: GCA_013397245.1. Classification (NCBI taxonomy): domain Eukaryota; kingdom Metazoa; phylum Chordata; class Aves; order Passeriformes; family Certhiidae; genus Thryothorus; species Thryothorus ludovicianus. Next base: position 649,955 of record VZTB01014866.1, on the reverse strand, counting down.
TGAAGGCAGAATAAAAAAAAAAAAGGAAAAAAAATGAAAAAACAAGGAAAAGTGACTGTGGAGGCCTCTTCCCAACACCACTAAGAAATAACGCTTCACTCCTTGGACTACAATCATTTTGGTAGTCCACTAAATCCTTTCTCCTTTACCGGCAGGACAAAGGATCAAAGGATGGGCTCTGCTCCTCTGCTCTGGTGAGACCCTGCATGGGCTGTTGTGTCCAGCTCTGGGCTTTGCAGTGTAAGAAAAGTGGACCAGCTGGAGTGGCTCCAGAGGAGGCCATGAAGATGCTCAGAGGGCTGGAGCACCTCTCCTACAAACACGGGCTGAGACAGCTGGGGCTGTTCAGCCTGGATAAGAGAAGGCTTCAGGGAGACCTCATTGCAGCCTTCCAGTACTTGAGGAGGACTTACTAAAAAGAAGGAAAGGGACGTTTATACAAATAATAGTGACAGGACAAGGGAGAACTGCTTAAAACTAAAAAAGAAGAGATTTAGATTACATGGCAGGAAGAAATTCTTTACTGTAAGAATAATAAGGCACAGGCACAGGCTGCCCCATCCCTGGAAGTGCTCAAGGCCAGGCTGGCTGGGGCTTTGAGAAGACTTGTCTAGTGGAAGCTGCTCCTGCCCATGGCAGGGGGGTTGAACAGGATAACCCTTAAGAACCCTTTAACCCAAACCATTCTATGGCTATGTAATTCTGTGACTTTTAAGGGTTGCTGGCATTCCTTCAGACTGACAGTCAGCAAGATGGAGAGAGTCATACTCTACCTCTTGCGGAATAAATCCATATAAAATATCACTAAATGCCAGTGCAGACGTTGTCTTATCACCTCCCAACATAGGGGAAGAAAAGTAGGCTTTACAACAAACCTTAGGAGTTCAACAGAGTTGTGAGACAGCAGAACACTGCTTCCTGCTTCACAGGATTCCTATCCTGAGTTTCTAGAGAAGGGTAAAATTATGCAAAACACATTACCCCATCAGCCCCTTGCCTGACTATCTAGTATGTATTAATTCTAGGAATATGTTGACATTTTGCATTTTCCAAAGAAGTGTACCATCTTCAAAGTTCATCTTTCATATCATCCTCCACATAGCTGAAGATTTCATCTGTGAAGATTAAGCCTAAGAGAGTACAAAGAAGTTGGATTTGCTCATCTTTCAAAGCCATGCTGCTGGGATTAAAACCAACATTTCTGAGAGATACTATCAGCAGTCATCTCCTGCCATGTCACCACCTGATAGGCACATTTGAAACTAGATCCCTTATAGGGAGAGATTTCAGTCCCATTTCTCATCATTCCATGTGATTTTGGATATATGAACAGAGCTTGGTAAGGAAAAGAATTTTACAGCAGTATCTATAATAGATATACTTCTCATCTTAGTATATTTGTCCTTTTGGTTTCTTCTATTCTTTATTTTTAGTATTTGATGGCACAATAAATCCTACTGAAGAAATAATCAAGAGGGTTGCTGCCTGAAAGCTAAGTGCCTAGTGCTTAATTTTAAACATTTTTCCTACCTGTGTCATATTTTGTTTTTTTTTTAAAGTAGCTTTTTTTTTTAAGCATTTAGTGGCTTAACTCCTATCTTATTTTTGAGCAGTAAGCACAGAACCATTGAAGATGATTATGATAAAAACAGTGAAAACAACGGAATAAAAGTCACCATTTGTAATATTGATCAATATTTTCCCTGCTTACTGCAAGTAGAATTAGAAACCAGAAGTGTATTTCATCGGGATTCAATGCTTGGGAAAACTGAAAAAACCCAAGCTGCTATGGTAAGCATGAAACAGGAAAACACACCCCATTACCACTCACACTGCTCATTTCACAAAAGCATTTGGTTACTAACACATCAAGATATTAATTCACATGAAGTCTTACTGTCCTTCAAAATTCACTAGTAAGGCTCCTCCTTACTGATTCACCTTTTACCTTATGTTCTTTATGTCCTTTCAGACTTGCCTGCTGTTCCATGAGAACAATGCACAGATTTAATCTGCAGCCTAATATTTACAGCAGAAAAAATGAGTAAACTCTGGGTAAACTTTACTTGCACAGAGCACAGAAAACCTAGTCCCTAATATCTGATAAGTCAATCTCTTTTCTGCCTTCATTTGATATTTCCTCACTGTGCAGAGAAAAGCAAGATAGAAAAAAAAAAAAGAACAAAAGAAATCCTTCTATATTTCCCTTTAAAAAATAACTGCTTTTCACACCAAATAATTATAGTTCACATTCCTTTCTGTCATTCACCTTTTCTGGCAGGTGTAGTGCAAGTCAGTGAAAGAAAAACTGAAGTTACATTAACATTACTTATTACTGTAAAGGTGATAGAACAGATTCTAGTAGCCCCAAACACAGCAATTTATTTTTCCTTCAGAACAGAACTGCTAACATATTCTGGCTTATGCTTCTCATTTACTCTCCAAATACATTTAACTAAACATGAAAATTAGTAAATAGGTAATGTGATATAAAGCATATTAGAAGGAACTCCTGCTCAAGGAAAACCCTTACCAATAGACAGAAATCCTCATCATGTAACTCTCAATTATTAATAAATTATGTAAATGATGGATAAGTTCTGATTGTCACCACTTCTAAATGGAGGTGGAGAGGTCTGTAGGCTTGTCATTGCATCTAGTGCTTTCTATAATTTGTTACTAAAAATTTTTCATTTTATGTAGATCAAATGTTAAATACTTTCCATGAAAATATTAAGGATATTTTAAACAGCAAGGTATTTCAAAGTTAAGTTGAACTAACAAGGTTTTCTTAATTGTGAGACAACATAATTTATATTTTTCTTTTTTTATCTAAAAATATATTGCCTTCCTTGGGGTCATAGTATGACCAAATATTACAATATCTGTCATCTGCTGAAAGTCAGTTCCATTGTCAAGTAATCTTAGTCATTGATTAAAAATCCACTTGAGTTTGTTGGTACTCCATATTGTCCCAACAACACAACCTGAGAATGTAATGTCTGAGAGTAGCATCTCCAAAGTCAATAAATATTATTGTTCAATTTGATATATCTGTGACACACAAGCTCTAATGCCCGTATATTTTCCAACACAGGAGCATGAAAGCTGCCATTTTTTCCCATATGATGGGAACTGGATCTAATTGAAGGTCATGCAATAAATCTGGTAGAGCTAGGAAGAAATTAGAGCTCTTATTTTTAAGACTACTGATTGTACAATCTAATAGAGAGCAATTAAATATCAGCACAGCAAACATTTCCCCATATGGCATTCGCAATATTTTATAAAATGAGAGAAATGGAAATACATTATTGTAGAGAAGAGACTGACTTATAATCATTCTTCAGAATGTGAAAAGCAAGACTGAAGAAAGAAATGCATAATATGGGAAAAACAAAAGAACTACAAAAATTCATTCTCTGAAAGGACAAACTAATGCAGTACCTCCAAGTCAACTTTTGAATGCACTCACAGTTAACTTAATCTACCAGCATGAGTGACGGCAAGGGTAAGTAATGCAGAAATCTAAGAAATTCACAGGGAATATCTCAAACCACTATTGCTATTGCGTTTATAAATTCTTAGAACTTTCACAGAATCATCAAGGCTGGAAAAGACCTCTAAGATCATTGAGTCTATTAACTAAGCACTGCCAGTTTCACCACTAAACTATTTCCCTAAGCACCCCATCTACCAATTTTTTTAATATTTCCAGGGACAGTGATTCCACCTTTTCCCCAGGCAGCCTATTCCAATGCTTGACCAGCTTTTTATAGAAGAAATCTTTCCTAACATCCTAATTGTACAGAAATGCACAGGACTGCAGAATCCAAAGTCATGACTCCTGTGAGAAAGGAAGACACAGATTAAAAAATCTAATTAACACTGCAGAAAAAATGTATGAGACTTCCTTGAGAAAGTAAATTTTAGATCATTCCTCTAATGACAAGTGTTACATAAATACTGTCCTGGGCAGCCTGACAGCGTTTGTCAGGGATGGCATGCTGTGTGTTGACTCACACACCCGGGCTACCCCAGAGCTCTTGTGGGCCCCGACGGTGTAACACAGCATCACTGAGCACAGCGAGGGAGGGGAGGGATGAACATTAGCAAGGGAGGTAGGAGGGAAGAGAGCAAGAGGTGCAGTGTGCTGAGATATAAACTTCATCCTAAAGCACTTTCTCACTAACGCTCAGCACTCCTCTTTAACAGCTGCATGGCAATATGAGGGTGATGCAAGAACTGGATGACTAAAAGAAGACTTTAAAGCCTCTGGAGCATCAGGCTGGCACTGAGCTTCTGCATCCCCGTGCTGGTTCCTAACTAGGCTGCTGAGGCAACAGTGGGAATAGTTACACAATGAGGAAATGTATGTACGAGAGACAACTTGATGTGCACAGCATACCTCAAAACAAGAACCGAACCTGGCCCCGCCACAGGTTTTAATAGGATGAAGTGGGAGTGAACTGCATTTTCTAGCTAATGTGGCTCTTTTCTAAAGCAAATTTTGCAAAGTGTCAATGAATCATAGAATTATGTAGATTGGAAAAGACCTGTAAGATCATTGAACTCAACCATTAACCCAGCACTGTCAGGTCCACCATTAAATCATGTCCCAAAGCACCACATGTACCCATTTTTTTGAACACTTCCAAGGACTTCACTGCTTCCTCAGGCAGCCTGTCCCAATGCTTGACCACTCTTTATGTGAAGAAATTTTTCATGATATCCAATCTAAGTAAAAATGTACACGAGTACCAAGTTCTTTCCAAAGGAACAAATATACTGAAGATTCTCTGCAAGAATTAAGGGACTGCAGTATTCCAAGGGGCATATATCTGGATATTTTTATATTTAATATCATACTGAATAAATGCCATCACTCTTTACTATGCAGCTATTTTTGAATCTTAATGAATTATTTGAGTGATAACCAGCAGCTATATTTGTTGAAAAATGAATGCACTGAAGAGATAAGATTCTATTTTAATATTTATGAATTTTAGGCTTCATAGAAACATTGAAATATGATAAATATCAGTGAAAGCTTTTTCCGGTTGCTGAAACTGAGATTGGAATAATGTTTTGGATTGTGATCTATTCATCACATTTCAAAGGAAAAAACAACAAAAATATTTAAAGTGCTCTCCTTCCTCTCAGGCCTACAGCAATAATGAATGATTTACAAGAAACTTTCCCAAATTAAGAGCCACCAAACTCTTACTTTTTAAAGCATTTGGAGTTTTTTTCTGTTTTCCACTAGCCACCTATGCAAGAGAATTACAAGCGGCATTTATAAGATTGTATTAACACTAGGGGCAAAAAGCTGTGCTGTACCTGTAATCCAAGTTTTTATATTAAATGAAACAATAACATGTTTAAAGATTTTAGTAAGATTTTGAGAGAATCCATTGGAAATGGTCATAACTTTCATTATAATAGAGAAATCTCAATAGCTACTTCAGCTGTTTTAGGAAGCCTTGTGCCTGTACCAGGATCCCTCCAACAGCATTTCCAACTTTCTGTCTCCTTGCCTCTCTAACTAGGACAATTAAATGAACCAGTTAAAATAATAATAGTAAAAAAAAAAAAAAATCTACTCTTAATTGCATTCTCATTTTGCCTTTTTTAGAAATGGCTCATGAGCAACAGTGTGCAAATATATCACTGCTCACAGGGCTTGTGGGTGTCCCACCTCTCACAGCGGCAGAATAGTAATGCTTCCCAAAAGAGGTTATTACATATTTATGGAAAAGACAGATAATGGAATGACTCAATTTATTCAACTGCATTGTCTTCAAAACAGCCTGCTTAAGCCTGAATTTTACAGTGCACTCTTGTGAGAAGTGTCTCTTATGTCTGAGCCTGGGGAATCTTTCTGGGTGCCTCCACAAGCCCAGTCGATGGCTGAAAACCAAAATGCCAAACCCCATAAACTGCCTGTAGGTCAGTGAGGTGTCTGAATGTCCATGGTGTGATCCCCCACCTGACCCTTTATGACAAAACTTACCAGGGCAAGAACCTCATTTGGCTTAGATTTACCAACAAAGATTTGAGGTCTATAGAATACAACAAAAGGTGCTGCTTGCAGAGATGGAAATGATTTTTGAACAAGTGTAGCTCCAATTTTTCTGCTGTTGAAGACACATTCAGTTGACTAAAGAAAACAGGACCAGATTTAAGGTCTGATTGAGCACTCAGTGAAGTAAATAACAAGATTCTTTACTCTTGCCTTGAAAAAATTAATTTTTAGACATTTTATAAACATTGTTAGAAATATGGTTCTATAAATGGAATGTTTCCTATACAGGACAGGCTCATGAAGACTTACTGTAATGTTCTGTTTATCAATTTTTATACTGAAGATAACTGGTATAACTTTTTAACTTTATTCCAAGGCATATGAGGACAATAATAGATGCTTCTATGAGATTTCCCCATATTTTTTATTTTAGTATAATTTCTGAAATCAATCTGCGTATGATGTTTACAAAATAAATGTTAAATCCAACTAGGCAAATTCAGCACTATCCTTACAAGAATTCACTATTCACAAACTCTTGTTAGTAACAATACCTAGTGTTTCTGTGCAACTGTCATTGTTGGAAATACTGTGGCATTGTAACATTGAAACAAAAATCACTTACCTTTAATGATTTAATATTTCATTTTAGACAGCTTATTATATAGCTGTTACCTTAAATTTCTGACATCTGAACACCCATTAAACAGTCCCAGCTTATCCTGCTAAGAGCTGGCTAATTATGACAGGAAAATTAACAAAAATGAATAAAAGTGCTGTTTTATTCATAATTTAAAACCATAATCAGGACCAAACCAAGGTGTCAACTTAATAGCACCCATAAATGACTAGAGTTTGAATATTTTCCTTTCAGAATTTTCTCTTCTTTATATTAAACATTAATTCACCAGGAAAAAAGAATGCAGTAGTGTATAAACATTGAAAAGCTTTTCAGAATGAAAAACTAGTATTTATCCAATGAATAACCTTTACTCAGGCAAGAGAAGCACAGTATGACTAAAGACAAGAAGAGGAAAATGGGAAATGATTAAATGATTTAGATCACAGTAATGTATAATCTGGTTTTCATTCAGCTCCATTTGTGCAGCCGATAATCCTTCTTCTTGCCATAGAGCAAGAAAGAAAAAATGTTTTTATGCCCATAAAATATCTTTTTTTTTTTTTTGTGCAGGAGTGTATTGGGTTGCTAATTGATGCATGCATTTTCACAGTTGTTATATGGTACAATAAGACTTCCAGATAAAGCCCATTAATTGGTGAGTTATAATACAATCTAATTAAATTTTTATTTATTATGGAATGCAAAAATATTTCTATTTTGCTGCTACATTTAAAGATTATAGCTAGTCTTCTATAAATGTATTTTATAAATAGCTAGTCCATTTCTGTTTAATTTCCATTAAAGCATGCTGTTAAGAGTTGTTGGTATGTTAGGGATGTAGCAACTCTACAAATTAGATGTAATGAGAGAAACTGAATACTATACTATTTTTTCACATGAATAGAGATGATTTCCGAACACCACAGAAAATCTTGAAGAATCTCTCCCTCATTTCCACTCAGCTTTCCAACCCCACCTCTTCCAAGAATTTTTGCTTGCTCTGAAGAAGGGAAGATTTTTCTCGGTAGTCATGTCCTCATGAAAATATATATGAACAGAAAATATACATGAAAAGCTGGTTTGAAAAGACAAATTTTAGCCAAAGGAACATTCTGAAGTCAAGGTCCCAGGTGGAAGAAGAAAATTCCCTGACTTTCAGAAATACATTATTAATAGAGTAAATTTGATACTTTCTGCCATCTGACTCAACAGTTGCAAATGACTCCCATCCAAAATCCAGCCCTCAGATTCAAATTTTTGTATGGCTCTCAGTGAATACAAACAAGCCAGGGAATTAATTCCCTTTAATTCTTGTTTGCTTCTATGGTCATACACAAATTTTGGCTGTCCCATGTCTTGCTGGAGCATGTAAGTCAACTTCCAACCAACTGGAGTTTCCTGCTTCAGCTGATGTTTTAGTTAAACATCTCTGTTCACTGCAGCTGAGACAGGTTTTTCCTGCCCATGTGGAAGGAAATAGCATCTACATATGGGATATACATGGAAATTTGTTGATGCAAAACATAATTAATTATGATGTTTAACTCTCTTTGGTATTGATTTGTGAAGGTTGGAGGCCAGGCCTTTTCAGAAAAGGAATCTCCAGTCTGGGAAGGCATTTCTTGATTTGGCTTATAGAAGTCCAAATTTCTGTCTCTCTCCATCCATCAGACTTTGTTTGCCTGTCTCCATGAATGGTAGGTGCACATGAAGACAGACATTGACTCCTCCAAGTTTAGTTTTTACATTTATGCCATGGCTTTTTCTCCAAGAAATCTATTGTCTGCCAGTTCACTGCACTTTGAAAAGCCATGCTTAAGCAGGGTGTCAGGGAGGACATTGTCTTGTCTTCATACTGACACTATCTTTATTTTTGCCTGATTTCACTGCCTTACTGCATGGAAGCAGTAAGGCAGGAAACAAGGCATGGCTAAGCAAGAGTTTTCTACTTTACTTTCTTAAGGCTGAGTTGGTGATTCCAAGTCTAAATACATCTTGGTGACAGCGTATGCCTGCTCACTTAGATCTAGAAATCTCAGTACATCCTTCAGAAGATGGTCAAGGAACTGGCTTTCTACTTATTTTGGATCATACTGTGTTCAGGTCAAAGACTAAAGAGCCTATAAAAGTTGGATGGAAAGGTTTAAACTGCCTCTTAAAAAAAAAAAAAAATCTAAATAAATAACACAAAGCATTCCAGACACTATAACATTTTGAAAGACTTCCTATAATGGAGCTCTTGCAAGCATATTCCTAAATTCCCAGGAAAGATGGCTCTTATCAAAGCTAACTAGGGTGAGCTGTGATTTACCACCATGCCTCCATCCTGGATCAAGGCATCAATGCATGACCAGTTGAGAAACTGCTGAACAGCTCAGAATTCATATTCCCTACCTTAGGATGCACCACAGGGAAAGATAACTTTTTTGCCATCCAGCTATTGCTATGAGCACAAAGATAGAAACACATAATCAAACACAAGGCACACTGAACTCACTTCCTTGGTATAAGTACTATAGACTTCCAGTGCTTTAAACTCACTATCAGTTTTGGTGAACAGTATATTGAAGAGCAGTATTAAACTTCCAGCTCTGCTCTTTCAGGACACATGAGAGGTACAGTCCCATGTGCGGCACAAAGAGGGTGTGACACTGGAGATGGGCAACGTGAGCAATGAGAGGGAATTACAAGTCTTTGTCTTTCTGCAGAAATACTCGAGATGCAAGATAGTGTACCCTGCATGTGTGACATCCAACAATGGTCATTGCAGCCTGATTTGAAAATGGATGAAAAGAGGGGATAAAACTTGACGAGACAGCATGAAGGAAAGACAGGGCAAATGATTTTGTGAGAACCTTCATTTACTAAAATTTCTAAAGGAAACTAGATGGGTACCCTGTGCTGCAGTAAACAAAACATTCAAGATCTAATTTCTGAGGTAGGAGGATGAACTACATGGGATGCACTTTCTCTTTTCCTAGGCACAGAGCTTTTCCCGTTCCTGACAATGCATCACAGCATCTCAGGAGAATGTTTCAAAGTTTTAGAAAGACAGTATAACCCTCCTGGCTCTCAGAGCTCATTCCCCTGGCAATGTTTCAGAGTACAATTCCACCTCCAAGTTTCCTCACAGCAGCACAGGAGTTTTCTGCCTTTCCATTCTCCCTCTCACATGTTATTGCACCTTCGGTGATGCTGACTCAACTGTTTTTGTGCTAAATTAATTTTGTGAAATCTTTTGGGTTACATAAACCCACCCCCACCCCCTTTCTTTTTTTCTTTTTGAACTGTGATCTGATCCTTATTCTGATGAATCAGTAATTGATGGGGTAATAAACTATGGGGCATGTGGAGAGAGGAAAGGATAGTAGCGTCTGGGGGCAGTAAAGAACGGGAAACTCCAACCTGCTTTACCGTCACGATGCCTCTCTGAAATGATGTTTTCTTTTCAAAGTGAAACAGATGAGCAGAATATATTCACTTTGGTTTTGAGCAGCCTGAGCATGCAGATGGCACAAGAAGCTGCAGGCATCTGCCAGATGAAACACTGGGTGGAACTGAGACAGCCCCTGAGCTGTTCAACACTGCAGAGATATTACTGTCTGCTTTGGTGAGTGTGCTCCAGCTACCTCAGTAACAAAGAAAATCATTAAAAGAAAGGAGGTTTAAGTACAGTCAGTCCATTAATTTAAGTTTCAGAATGTACAGATCCTATTCCATCAAAATTTGGCATGGTGAAAAGTTGGAGGCACAGCTTCTATGCTGCAAGTGAATCCCAGGAACAATTCTGCTATTTACAGAGTATCTGCTCTAAAAAGTGACAAAAGTGAGTAAGGTGGGATAATTAACTGGAACAGTACAATGTTATAAACTGAATTAGTCAGGGACAGATTTATCGGCATTACCTAGACCATGTATTTGTATCATGAGAGATATGAAGTTATGTATTAATTTATGCTATGCTATAGTATGAAAGATGACTGGACAGGTTTATGTGGTGTATGATCATTAAAAAACCCCTGACAAAGCAATCCTGAGCTTACAAGAGGAGAATAAAAAATAGCTGGATGGAGGTGGTTGAGGGGAATGGGAGGAAAAAGGACCGTTAGTCACCTGGACAGGCTACAGTCTTTGCCCACCTTGTACATTTAATCTTCTGTTTTATTCTTTATACAACAAAAGGGTTTTTTTCTAACATGAGACTTAAAGAATACTAATAAAATATCCCAATAATGGGTACAACAGAATCAGCAGAACACAACCAAACCTAATTCAATTAGGTCAATTAAACCTGCTCTATAAAAGCTTGTTCAAAACTACAGAAATTACTCTGCTTTTTCCACTTTATTCATGATGTTGATAGCTACCAAAGACAGGATATTAATCTAGGGAGATCTTTGGTCTTTCCTGTTACACTGATACTTCAGCATGTCCAGAGAAAGGCATAAATTAAGAACACTAAAACATTCCTTTTTTCACACTAAAGATTAACTACAGCTTCTTTTATAAGGATTTTTACCTACTACCTTCAAATTAGCCTGGAAAGAAAATTATTAACTTTTTTGCTGCTCTTATGCCTTTGGTGTTATTACAATATTCTTTAAAGAAAGCCCCAAAGCCTTCCCATATTCAGTGTCCAAGACCATTCCTTCATAACAACCTCTAACCAGGCTGCAAAATGAGTGGAAGAAGACAAATGTCCACAATTACTAAATGAACTGTTAACAAAAACAATCGTTAGCTTCATAACTGGTTATCATAAATAATTAACTTATTGAACTATTATCAAGTTGTAAGGAATTACTGTCACCAGATTCATTCTGCACACCATAGTGGTACTTCAAAGATGAGAATAGAGGTCTTATCTCCTGACAAGTCCTGTTGCTGTTTTGTGCATAGCTGAGATATAATTTATACCTTTCCTCCTTCATTCTCCACGCTTAAAAATGAAGCAAAAAAATGTCTAGAGAAAATAATTAAGCCACTTTTCCCTTCACAGTGTTTGTGGAATGACAGCCATTCATCCCATATTATCCTTCTTGCAAATATCATTCTTCCTGTTTTTAAGTATACCCCGATTCTTTGATCCCGTACCAATTTGAATCTTCCCTACATTTGTGTAAAATATTTTCCCTAATGCACCAAATGTTTTGTTTGTTGCTTTGAGTATTGTATAACTAAAAATCTCTCACTGTTTACTTTCTTCTCTCTCTCATGTCCAGAAACTTCATCCTTTTCCCTACTTGTAAATATAATCTGTTGATTTTGTATGTACCCAAGATTTAGCTGGGACACTGATGAATTTATCTATCTTTCCAGGAAATTTATTTCTGATTTTAAAAAATATACCTAAATGGTTTAATTTCTTAGATTTGCAAGGATAAAATTTCCTTAGTTTTGGAGTATATAACCTTTTACCATTCTCCTGTTTCTTATTGATTCCACTGGGATGCTAATTTCTTTCTTTCACATATGGAAAATAAATATTGAACAATAAATATTCCACTATTTACTCTTTTTATTAGATATTATAGGAAAAAACAGTACCCTGCAGTAGCTCCTCCTTGTTTTTAAACAAATTGCGATTCCCATCTCTAGAAGCTTTTCTCAGTTGTTCGGATTTATTTTTGTAAGCATAATTTTGGTTTTTAACCAACTTGAGTTTCATTTTTCAGATTTATTTTTTCCCTTCTGTTGTTAAATTTATTTAACGTATTTTGTCATATTTCCAGGATCAATCTCCATCTACTTTTCCTCAAATGAATTTATTTGCACTGAGGTCTTTACTCTTTCTACAAAGATAACGTGGTGTATTGCTGCACTAGATGGGTTGCATAACTCTGGAGCACTTGTTTAATCCTGAAACAATTATTTAGTTAATTCAACACACCCTAACACCCCCTCTTCCACCTCCTTTAAAATACTCATCAAAATAGCACCTTTTTCTAACACATGCTCTGCTCAACTATAGTGACTATGCTCTGGAAAGAAATGAAATTGCTTTTTGTTTGGTCTCTGGGAGTCAAAATCTTCAGTCATAACTGTGCGTTACATTCCTGGAAAAATATTGGATCTTGATATATTTGTCATGAAGTTTCAGTTGTTTTTTCTCTGTTTATGTTCAATCTCCCTTTTCTCTTCTAACATAGCATATAGAGGTTTATAGCATCATTTCCAGTCAGGTTTGATAGAGAGCACTGAAATACTGAGCAAAACCAATTGAAGACAGAGATGTCAATCACAAATCAATCAAGTCACAGTGCCTCAAAGCAAATAAAAATAAATTAGGAAAATACAGCATAGAAAATTACATGTTATACATAAAGAATGGTTCATGCTCTGTTGAAAGCCTGATTTTTTCAAGCAGTATGAAAATCAGCATGGAAAAATACTTCCTACTGTAAATTGCAATATGGTAAGATAATTTCTGACTCTACTTATTTTATGTCAGGACAATTACTTTGAATTATTGATGGCTGATGATTAATGCAAGTCCTTTCAATCTCATGTATTTAATAATTTTATTTTCTTCAGTCCATTTGGCACATCAAGAAAGTGATATAGAAGAAAATGAGCAGATTTTTTGAACCTTCAATCAGAGTATCATCTAATGCCTCTATTGCCCAGATAATTTTCTGAATTCATATGGACTGGAAAAGTAACATGAAAAAACTTTCATAATCTAGGTAAAAATAATTTATTGTTCCTAAGATTAGGTCTTGAAGAGAGATGTCTTGTGAGCATTTTGTATAATTAGCAAAATTATACGTTATTAAATCCAATGGAAACCTCTAATAATAGTGGTAAAAATGCCTCCATGAAGCAAAGTGAAAGTGTTATTCAGCTGTTTAGGGTCTCAAAAGAATGAAAGCATTGCTTGTGTACAGAAAATGGTTGCTGAATCGTTATTGTTTCTTCTTTATGGAAATGGAATAACTATGAAAAACCAAGCATAACTGTTCACTGTTAAGTGTTCTCTTTCAACTTTCTCATCTTCTGGACCCTGATAAACATAATTCATTGGCAATTCTCTCCAAAGTCTTACTGCCTTTGAATCTCACACCCTAACCCTACCTTACAAACACAGAAGGGACACCTTGCCTTGCAAGGGGCACAAATTGGTTCCAGGTACAATAAATGTGTCAGCAAAGAACTAACCAGGTAACAAACAAGATACTACAAAACAGAATACGGCGAGTTTCTGCATTACAAGCCCCTGTGCTGCTTCTCTCTTTTATATGTCTGTCCCACAATGAAAACCAGGACTACAAACCTACAGATCCCCTACAAAGCTGCAGCAGAAGTGGAGAGAGAAAGATACATGCCCTGCTCCTGAAATAAAACACACATAAGCAAACCCTGCCTGTATTAAGGTGGTCTTTTGTACTCCCTACATTGACAAGAGCTTCATGTGTTTTAAAAACAGCAAAGAAAATTGCAGAACTCTTCCCCAAAAACCTCTTCCACATTAGTCCCAAATTTTCTGGATCCTTGTCATGACTGCTACATGATATCATGACCCTGGGGCCCTTTTCTGTCAAGAAGAGTCTTTATTCTATTTAACTAAATAAAGATGCATGAACAAATGCATGGACACATGTCATAACATCTGTCAGCTGTGACCTTGTGCAACCTTCTTAATATTTTCCATTTTATATTTCCATTAAGTTTGCATTATTTTTCATTTCACCCCCTTGATAGAAAACATCTATATTATGAACTAAATCCATTATCCATTATTATGAAAATTTTGTTTAAACATTCCACAGTTATTATGTATTTTCTTTCCATATAAACAGTATTAAACTCCCATGTTGGAACTAAGTGCTCTTCAACACCCTGTTGCTTTGCTTTTCTACTCTGTATGGACAGGTACTAAGGGCAGGGTGATTTTGCCTCAATGGTCCATACCAAGGCAGTTATATATTTAAGCCATTTTCTGCTCTGTAATTCCTTGATTTCTAGTTCTAACATGCTCTAATGTTGATTGACACTAACTTTAGACTAGTTAGAAAGGTTTTCTGTGAATTCCCCAACCAATATGTGCAGGTTTTCCTAATGCCAGAAGAGAGCCCAGTATGAACAGCTACTGCCAGCCCAAGTGCAAAGCTACAATGGAAATCATTTGTGTGTCCACAGGAAAAACCCTCAAAGCTCCTGACAACATCTTTCACTGTTTTCTAGTTATCACTGCTGTTCATAAGGCTCTGTAAGTTTCCAGAGGAGATAGCTGGATCAGGAGCTGGACTCCTCGGGGAGTTAGTAATGAGCTCTAATCCTTTTTGCATCTAAATTGCTTCTGCTGACTTAGTTATGTGTTTTATTATCGTCCTGACAGTGGAGTTAACAGGCCCACCTCCAGCATATCCTCACTTGCCTCTTCCTGCAGCGTCACTGAGACAGGTGAGTCAGTAAAACATTGCCACCTTAGGGCTCCTTTGCCTTGACAATTGCTCTGGCTGCCAAAACAGCAGGTACCTCCATCCTGCTGCTACACCCTGCTGCTGTGGGGCACCCACTGTTTCCAGCAGATGAGCTGTCCTTTGGGCTTGGGCAATGTCCCTTGCACAGCGCAGCTTACCTGAACGGCAGACTGACTGCACACAGCACAGGCAGGTTTGTAAAAGCAGAATCTCAACGTTAATGCTCAGGATTGGTAAAAAACACCCCAAACTTGCAGTGGATAAAGCTCCATAGCACAGAATAACCCCCTCCTCTGCTCTGTTTGTACCAATGACCTTGTTCTTTTCTGATAAACAAACACATCTCAGTATGACAGCCTAACAAACATATGTGGGCAGACAGCACAACCCCCCGAAAATGGATTATTTCCCCAAAGAGTTAATTTGTGAATGATGTCACTGATCACATTTCAGGGTGTAAATTGCTGTGCCAGCTTCTTCAGGCTTGAAAACCTGATCTCAGGTAAGTAAAGGGGTGAACTCACCCTGTTCAGAGTGGTACCATGATCCTGGTGATGCTCAAGGCCAGGGGAGTGGCAGGAGGGCTGGAATCCCTGGTCCCTCTGTCCCACTACAGCTGAAAAGTGTTTTCATCATGCAGTTACTGCTCAGAAAATGGATCTGATTTCTGAGCAGTAGAAATTGTGCCTTGTCAGGAGAATATGACCCACCTAATGCTAACACATACCAAGGAAAAGTGTGTGAGTTTTGAAAAAGCACAAGAAAGCTTAGAGGGTTCAGGTAGTTGAGAAGAAATGAAGTCTTGGTTGTTTTTGGGAAAAATCTAACTCATCTCAGAAAGAGAAACAAACCATATATCCCCTCTCTAAAACAATTCCTGCATTTGTGAGTCTCAGGAAAATGAAACAAACATCAGTTGGAGGTGCAAAATGAGATGCACTGCTGCACTTCAGAGCAATAGTCGCAGAAAAGAGTGAACTGAACAGGATATAGATGAAGCAGGAAACACAGTCATTAAAAACTGCTATGAAAATTGATGTGAATCCTTATTAACTTGCTTTCCTTTGTTTGTTATCTCTTATGTGCTCCATGCTGTAAAAGGCAAAAAAATCAGCAGCACAGAGTTTCTGTGTCTAAACCAGACTTGTGGTTTACAGCAGAAGAAAGTCCATGCTGGGAAAACAATAACACTTGTGAGACATGTTGTGCCAACACAAGTGACAGATGCCAATCATTAAGACTCCAGATGAGCCTCAGCTACAAAGTTAAGACTAGATAAATTCTGGAGGAGGGCTGAGGACAATAATATTTTTTCACAGGGGCCACTTTGCACTGTTAGCACCTGCTGAGCTCGTATGAGTAAATGTGTCCCCAAGCACAGATTGTATGTGAATTGCACAATATGAACATGAGGCACATACAGGTGCTATGTAATTTCAACTAAAGTAATCTTTATAATAAAATCATGCTTATTTTAATGTGTATTAATATTTTAAAAAAAATCATAGCAGGTGCAACAACCTGTGACTCACCAAAGCCATCCTACGATGCTCCTGTTGCCTTGGCTTTGCTCATCCTTCCTCCATCACAGGCAGGATAACTACAGGTGTGAGATCTCAGGGGCTGTGAATGGCTCTACATCATTTGTTTATACAGCACTAAGAAAAATTTTGGTATTTGATTCAATGCATGACACCATTGTTTGATACATTTAAATCACACCATTAAACAGCTGTAGTGGTATGCAGACAAAGCACTTTGGAAACTTGGTCAGCATTAGAGAGGTTATATCAGAAAAGGAGAAAGCTCCACATTGAGAATCAGCTACACCACCTGTAAAGTTCAAATTCAGCTTGAATTAAATTACTTTTAAGTAGACCTTTGAGTTTGTAGGTTCAGAAAACAAAACTAATGGTACTCTTTATGTCATGAAGAAAAGTCAGTCACTCACTGGGGTCACAGACCTTGGGCACAAGCAGACAAGAGCTGGAATCAACAGTTCAGCTAGTCCATCCTTCTGCCACAGCAGCACTGTTCTGAATGACTGACTCCCGTGTTGATGTATTTAGGAAAGATTCAGGTTTGCCTGTCATTAGGAAGCCCTTCGGAAACACATGTGGTCTGTTGGGCTACACCCTAACATAAGAAGCAATAGACATAGCAGGGGAAAGAAGATTAAGAATGTTATATCACAGACATTCAATAAAGGACTGTTCCAAATCAAGAAAAACAAAGAGAAGTCGAAGCAGAGGGTTTTGAATAGGAGGCAGAGGGAACAGAGCAGAAGAGAGGTGAGGTAAGTCTGTGGGCCAGTGAGGACTGAGACACAGAGAATACAGACATATACCCTGAGACCAGATATGGGATAGAAAGGACCACGCCCTTGTCAGAAGGGCTTTGCACATTGCAAACCCAGCACATCGCACACTCAGTGCACTGGAGGGAGAACGAGCCACTGAGCCCTGATCCATCCACGTTACAGCTGGATACCGTGCCAGGATGGCGAGGTTTGCAGAGCCAGAAACACACATCTTCAGACATGATTTAAATTTTGGAGGCAAAATTCTCTGAAATTGGAACTAAAACTGAACTACTGAAGAAAAAAAATGCTTTTCCAGTATCAGGCTTGATCCTGAAACTGCTGGAGATACTTGAATTGAATGGTCTGCAGGAACTGACTACTCTGACTAGAGAGAGATAGTGTGGAATGAAGGGAATTGGGAGCTGTAAACTCTGACTCCCACAAGCAAAAGCAATTTTCCTAATTTTCAGTTGTCATACAGAGTTTTTAAAAAGCAATTCTGCACAACTGACATTTTCTAATAAAACCTAATTCATGGAAAGATTATCAATCAGTTTCTACTGTTTCATTAGAAGTAATAATAAAAAAGGCAAAACACAACTCTCATAGAAGACTGTGGGGAAAACAAATAAAATAGGAGTAATGAAGGAGCTGAATGAGTTAGACGTAAGGATAGAGACAATAAAAAGAAGTAATACATCAAGGAAGATATCTGAGAGCATAAAACAAAATTGCTAATATATATAGGTAAAGGATTGCTAGAGAGGAAACAGTTCTTGATTAGATCATAGGGTTGAAGAGAGGTCTTGATTTGAAATCAAGAAGTAAAATTATAGAGAAATTAGAGAAAGCACGTTGCATAAACATTTTGGTCTGGTATTCATTGATGTGTTTAAACAACTGAGTCCCAATACAAGAAGAATAAAATAGAACATTTTAGATACAATGATAGAAAGTGTAAAAGAGAGCCTAAACTGAAATAAGATAAACAAGATGCAGCAATATTGGCCACAGGACAAGAAAATGAATTCACAGTTGAGCCAAAGATCTGAATACCCAGGGTGCAGTTATACCTAAGGCAAGATTTCTAAAAGCCACTGCAGTTCATGCTGTCAAATTCTTGCCATTTTTGCCGTTTTCTTTGATTCTACTCTCAATTAAACAGAGAAGAATCAAACCTAATTCTAAGATACTGGATTAAGAACAGCTTTACCTAAAGGATGAGGAGTGAAATGCCATAGTATTAATAAAAGTCCCATTAAAGAACTTAGATGATTTATTCCTCCAGACTTAAATAAAGCAGATAGGCTTGACTCAATACAATAAGCAGTATCCTGTAAATCCATCCTTTCACACATCAGTAAAACATCAGGACACAATCCAAGAGAGATGGAAATGGAAACTGAAGAGGGAAGAGGAAATAAATAAAGACAAGAACAGCCACACAGCATCTAGATGCAAAGTTCTTACAATGTGTGATATATTTATCTCATCTTGATAAGCAATAATAAATTCCTTTTCAAAGTAATCACCAAGCCAATACTGACAGAGTTTATATACAGAACATCAAGTATGCTCTGCCATGCAAATTGCTTTATAAAATTATGAAACCAAAGCTGCACAATATATTCACTTAAAATCAAGTAAGCATGCACTGTCCATAACCCAAACATTAGCAAGTGTTGGTACAAGCAGGAGAAACAGCCAGTGAATTAGTCAGCTTTTTGTCAATAAACAAAATTATTGCTTTGTACTCTTTGCTTACTTTTGGCTAAAAGGAATCACACTAGGAAAGTTAATTGAATTTTGTAAAGCACCATGGTTTGGAAAAGACCAAAGTGCTCCTTAGAATGAAGTTATTTTTTTAGGTCATGATTTTGTGCTTTCTTCTTAAATGCGATGCACCCTAAGAAGAAATTGTTTTAAAAGAACAATAGGTCAGTGATTGAACAGAAACTCAGAAAACACAAATTCATGCCAAGGAGGAACATACAGAGTACAGTGACCAATAGAAATGAATGTGATAGAAAAATAACTGTAGAAGGCTGGTTTGTGTCCAAGCTTGTTTTTGTTTGTTTGTTTTTTTATTTTTTTCCTAAAGTAAATATTGGTTGAAAAACCAATTAGTTTAGAACTGAAATTATAATAAATTATTATTTTTTTATTAGGAAAAGATTATAGCCAGAGTCATACAAACTGAACTGAAGAGGCCAACTTCTGCCACTAAGATGACTAAGGGGCAAGTCTATATCTATAGGAGAAGGTTCTATACCTATATATACCCTAGATACTGGTCCAGGGAGTATTTTCTGGCTTTTAGACCAACCAATGCATGCTCATACGAGAAAAACGGTTTGACAGTGTTTAAAATGCTGAATAGCAAAGCCACGTTTTCTGAGGTAATGCCTAAACTATGGCCTACCTTTGCTTGCAATGGTCTTTTGCCCAACAAAAAACATATTATGTTTTTATTGCATAAGGCAAATAAGGAGCTGACTTTTTATTAGTGGTCTCACTCTTGAATTGACAGTTGTTTCTTACTACAGCATGACAAGAAATCATTTTCTTGTCACAACTGCATTGAGACAATCAAGGTGTGATGCCAACCGAGCACTGCAGCTCCTGCCCATGGTCATGGAGAACTTGACTTTGCAAAAAGCTGAGAGCCTGTTGGCACACAGGCTTGTAGCCTGCACCCTTAACTACAACTAATGGCTGCTCCTCTCCAGGAAATCCCTCTGGCCATCAGTGGGTGAAAGCTTGGCTTAAGAAATAGAATTTTGGTAGTGGTCCAGAAGCAGCTGTTCATATAGTGAAGCACAGATCTGCCGCTAACAAAAGCCACTCCATTTATAAAGCCTTCCCTAGGAGACAGATTAATTAGGCACAAAAGGACTTTTTTCTGAATCAGCAAAAGCAGTTAAAAAGATATTAATTTAGTTTTAAATATAAAAATTGACAAAATGACATACATGTTTTCTTGCTTTGTCTCTATTTTGTCTCAATTAATACTGACTCCAAAACAACTTATAGCAAAGGTTTTCCTTCCCCTAAAGATCAAAATCAGCTTCTCTCAAGTCACCAAAATCTCTATGTCTATGTTTTATTTCAGGCAAATATCTTGACTAGACAAACAGAAATTTTAAGTGAAGAATACAAAAGGCTATAATTTGAAATTTGTTTAAGATTAAAACCTTTGTGCTTTGGAATACTATAACAAAGAATATCCTCTAGGAAGATGAGCCTGCTGGTGAAACTGAAAGATTCAGAACAAAAAATAATTAGCTCCATTATTTTTAAACAAAACCTACATGAAATTATTTTTATCTCTGGATTTTTCTTTTTCTTGTACTCATGAACACACCATAGTTTTTCATTTGCATTTCATCACCATCCTGTTATTAGAAGCTGCATATTAATTATTTGGACAAATTAATTGAAATATAGTACAAATAATAGATAAAGCAATTTTCTACACAGCTCTTGTAGAAATAATTTGAGATATGGGAAGTACTAGATTTGTATTTTCTTATCTAGCTCCTATTGATTACTAATGCTGGAGGCTGAAGTAAAATGACCAGTTTTGAACTTCATATTGATTGTTGTGCATTAAACATTCACAGTCTAGGGATAAATAAGGGTGAATGCATTTAATATACTATAAATAATTTTAGATTATTTAATAGGAAAACCAAGATTTAATTTTACTTATTAAAAGCCTAAACAATTATTGCATGTTAAGTATTAATGTTGTTTATTTATTTATTGAAATTTTATATTAATCTTTTAAAGAACTTTCCTGTAACCAAACACATGACAAGCCACTGATCACAAGAGCACCATCAAGAAATCCTCGCAGTCTCATGGCATATCTCCAAACTGATGTAAATCTGTACATCAGCTCTGTACAATGATGAGATGCAAGACTCAATGCCAGCAATGAAACTAGAATGGGATGGTATCATGCTAATTTAACTCATGCTTACATTTTTTGACTCATTGAAAATTTAAATCTTTTCACTGTTATTACAAAATATCAAATAAAACTTAAACCCCAGCTATGTCAAATCACGACACTGAGCCAAGACTGTAAGGTGTTTATATGCTGCAATGAAAATCTGTACAATTCTGATTTGAAAGTCACAATGTTTTTATAGTAAGAAGAAACCAGATTGATTTCTCTATAGGAAAAAGCAAGTGAAAGCAGAGAGAGACAGGGTATCAGAACTCGGCAAGAGTTACGCACATGTGTGTATGTCCAAGTGTCTCCTGTAACCCTTCCTGTGTGCCCATGGGCTCTGCAGAAGACTGTCGTTGACTTGGAGGGGCTTACTTGGTGATATCTTTTGCACACTCTTTCCACGTGTTGCATTTTGTCACATTTGTCACCTTATGGCATTCCTGTGGGCACAAAATCCTCTGCTGCCCTACGCTCTCGACAGAAGCGGCCACATCCCCCTGGACCATGGCACCAGAGCAGCAGCAGTGTGCTGGTGGCCAGCCCAAGCTCCCCCCTGCACCAGACCTCTACCCCAGCACTAACTACAAACAGGGCTTTGGACAGTCCCCTGGATACTTCACATGTTGTCTGGAGGACCTCCCTACCCTGATGTGGCCCGTGATACTGGGTGTCTGATACTGAACTCATATTCCCTAATGCTTAGAAAATCAGTTTGGAATATCCAAACGCTGTTTGCACTGTTCTTCAAGTCCTTGACTTTACCTGTACTACAGGCAGGAAAACCTGACTTAGTTGGACAATATTACCTGACTGCTCCCTTAGGATATTGCGCTGCCTTTGCCTATTTAGTGTTTTTTGTCAGCTATCAGAAACACCCAGAATTGTTGTGTTTTTACAATGTCTTATGCCAGTTGTAAGTGGGCCTTCCAGGGACTGTAGCAGTGCAAAAAATTAATCCTAAATTCAATAAAATACTGTCCCATAAATGAGAATTTCACAAGTCCCAGCAACCTTTATCATGGACATGAAGAAGTAAATCTCCCCAGTCAGTAAGAATACAATGAATACTCTAGAAATTTATCTTACTATTTAATATCTAAATTTCTTACACAAAAGCAATTGAGGACTTCTTAAATAGCATTGTATAATAATTCCCAGACAAAAACTGCATTAAGATAAAGTTACAATCCAACATACATATCAATAATTTAAGGTAAAATACATTACAGGGATATATGTTTAGCCTCAAGCAAGATTTACAAACCTCAGAAGTTTACAGATCTGTTTATAGTGAAAAGAAAACAAGAGAGATTAAAAATTGGAAATTGGAAAGAATGGAAATTGGAAAAAATTGGAAAACAGCTGCCTCAGAACAGTGAAATATGATGGCCACTATGAGAGGCGGCATGCCTTTGGCATCAGATCTATTAAAAATATTCAATTTTCTAAAAAGAAACATTTCTCGTGTAATTCTTTAAATGCGAATATCATATAGTAACCTCTACTGAAGAAGGCACTCAAAACATCTGGCTTCAAGTATTTAATAATTGAAGAGCTCTATAAATTAAAATGTTTTATAATTATGTTTACTTATGAATTCTTAAAAAATTGTTTATAAACTAAGTTATGTAATTTTTAATAATATATTTCAGTCTTGATATAGAAACAAAATGAAATCTCAGTTTTTGTCATTAAAATTCATCTCTGTATGGAATAATTAATTGTGTTTCCAGACTTTGTTAATTTTCTGCTTGGAAAAAATACAGACTATACTATCGTGTAAGCTAAGGGACCTAGAACCCCAGGTCACATGAAATAAGAAGATTTAGGGGTCCTGTATCACCTAAAGTTGTAGAGGGATTTTAAAAATTGCACACTATTAACTGAATGCATGAACATAATGAAACAGTTTAAAATCATGAATTATTCTTGTACTTAATGCAGGACTCTTGTCACCAAAATACATTGCCAGCCATGGTGCTCACAATCATTATTTATGCTCACAGACAAGCTAAAATCATCTCACTCATGTAGTGCATACTAAAGGTTCAAATAAAAGCCTGGCTGCACAGCAGATCTCCGAGTACTTTACAAATGAAAATGGACTGATACAACAGTCACTGGACATGCACAGCTTCCACTGAAGTCACAACATGTAATTTAGAATTAAGCCACAGTCCAAGAGCCTGTTTTTGCACATTACTCACTAGAAGACCCCTTGGCTTCAAGACCCAGTGAGCTCAGCAGGGATACTTTTGTGAATGGGAAGTGCTAGACAGGCTTCTCATCAAATTTCACAATGATCTTATAATCATGCTCCATTATTCCTTGCTCCATCACACCTTGTTTTACAAACAATGCCATATAAAGGACCAAAGTGATCTGCAATACTGTAACAGTAGAATAATCTAAAGGAAAAAGGTAAAAAACCTCAGCCCAAAACCTTGATAAGCAATGCAAATGCAAGTGGTAGAGTTAAGCAGAACCCACGATGCCTGGTTGTCAATCTTATGCTTTAATCGCGAGGTCAAGAGGCCCTCTTCTGCTGTCATTGTCACAACAGATCATGAACTGAGAGTGAAAATCTGTGGGGAAACAAGGAAAAGATGTGAAAGCACCTCTCTTGGCTTGGAAAAAACCTCTCACAGAACTCTCTTTTATGATAACTACATTGGAAGAGTGGCAACTCATGTCTTACACACAAAGTTTCAGATTCTTCTGAAGTACAGGAAAAAGCGATCTTTTCTACTCAGGGATAAAAGCCCAGGTCACTTCTGCAATGAAAAGAAGGGAGAAAGAAAGAAGAGGCAGAGCTGGGATGGAGAAGGAAGGGAGAGCCTCAGAGAGCCAGACTCACCCCTCCAGCCAATAGCTGAGGGACATTTATCCCTTCTATGAAGCTTGAGGTAGTTGCCTGCACGGCTTTCTGAGGCTCTGGGACAAGCAAAACAGGCAAAGGGGTTTTGCTGCCCTTGCCCCCTGCATTGCTTTCCTTCTGCAGTCCTAGCCCACTGCCTGCTCCATGCCCTAAGTCCCCTTGTTTCCACAGGCCAGTGGAAAATTTGTCATTCATGTTAGGGTTTCACTGTGGCCAACTTTAAAACTGGTTATGCTGCTATTTTATCTGGAAATAGGAATGGGAAATTGGACGCTGCATTCTTTCCTATACATAGTTAGAATATGAAACTATTAAACAATGTAAATCCTATTTTCTTTTTGAATATATTTACCTATATTTTAATTTTTTTTAACACTCTTATAACTTTCTTGCTGGTAGCCATTAATTATTTGGATGTTTCATAACTTTGAGCTCGTATGCAGTTTTCCAGCCATTATATTTTTAATTTCACATGCAGGATTTTAATGCATTGTCTACTGCAGCCATAAATCACTTAAATGTGTTAGAAAGCAGATTCATCAGTAATTGCCATTTTATTTACTATCCTAATGTAAACAATTTAAATATGACTCAGTTTTCAAACTTAGAAACAATGTAAAGAGGCTTAGGAGAGAATGCAGTGCAAGCACAAACAGCAATAAGCAGTCATTGTTTTCGATTCCATTAGTAGTAATGTTTTCTTAAAAAATTTACTAGCATAACTTTGTGAACTGAACCACTTGGGACTCAATGGATGCTGTTAAAGTCTCGGTATCAACAGCTCTCACCTCGTTGTTTTCCAGATCTAGAAACGCTAAAGGAGACAACACAAAACATCCCTTGGAAATGGTAAAAGCTGAGAAATATGTGGTGCTCTTGTTCAGCCATTCTCGGTGAAGAGATAAATGCACCGAGAGATATCAAAGGCAAAATCTCTCCTAAACACAAGAACAGGAAATTGCAAGTAGACTGTCAGAGGGAATCTACCCATGCGCCCATGCAATACCCTCCAGTTTCTTCACAGAAGTTAAAACTCTATTGTAAGAGACGGAGTAATAACACCAGTGGTAAATACTGATTTTCTGCAGATGTTTTCTTTCAGTCACTTGCCATAAGACTCAACAGACAGCACAGTATCACACCTGGACCTTTATTTACACAAAAGAGCAATTCAACCATTTGGTTACTGTGGACCCAGATTTGGACAGCCTAAAGCTTTCCTGTACCAAGTCTCTCCTACTGTGAGTATTGGCATTGTCAAAGAGAGAATACTAAACATAATTGTATTTTTACATTTGTATATATTTTACACCATATACGGCATACTTTTAACATTTTTGTAGGTTCTATTATATATAGTGTTAGTAGGCACACTAGCTGGCACATTGGCCTTAAGTCACCTGAATCTCGGTGGAAGAGAGGATAAACAAATATACAAAATATTTATCCCTATCTTTATTTATCTTTGTTTATTTTCTCAGCACCCTCAGATTTTCCCATGCTTCTCTATGGCAACTACGGACTTAGTTTGAAACATCACATAAAAATCTCCAACAGAGGCACTTGTTTCCTGAGGGGGGCAATCTGCATCCTTTTTTCAGAAGGGCACATTTATCAGAATTGATTTCTCTCCCTAACTTCTCCTAAAGATAGTCAACTGAAAGTACTGACATTTGGAAAATAGTTCTGCTGTGCCCTACACTTCTACTCTGCTCTAAAGTGCCAAAATGAAGCATCTTATGGGCTCCTGTTTACAGGATATGCTAAGAGAAGTGACCACAATTCAAGAAGCAGAAAGGGTCGATACGAGATATCCCAACTTTATAACACATAATATAACACAAAAGCACTTTCAAATGGAAATAATTTGGACTTTTTCTGAATTCCTATGATTTTGAAGCTAGATGTTTCATTTGGCAGGTGAAAATTTCCATGGGAATCAGATGGCTTTGTGAAAAAAGTCCTTGAGTTTGCACTATGAAAGAATTCAAGCAGAAAAGAGATGACCACACTTCTAATTTCCTTGAAAATAGCTTGGAGGTGAAGACCCAGATGCAGCCAGGCCTGCCCCTACTCAAATGCTGGACTGAGTTCCTTTATTCTAGAACCAATCATGCTTCATTCCCAGTACATTAAATTCATCTCATATAGTCACTTATTAGACACAATGGATGCAATTTTATCTGAAATAAAGTATTTATAGGGAATGCAAAGACAAGACAGAATATGGCAGTTACTGTACTCAAGATAATCAGCATTTTCCTTTGCAGCAGTCATCTTCATCATGCTGCAGATACTTCTCCTCTTCTAGGGTTATTTTATGAAAATCCTAAATGTATAAAGTTTTTGAGTAATGGCATTAATTTAAAAATTTATTCCAATGCAGGTTGACTCCTAACATTGAAATTTACATTTTCTGTCCAATAACTAACACTTATCACTTACATTGCTCTCTCTTTACTTTCAAAGCATAATTATTGTCTTACTTTTCTGATCCTTAAAGGTGGCTGTGCTGTTTAAAAAAATACTAAGAAGAGAATTATACAAATTCAAGGACAGAGTTAGTACCCACTGTCTGTTAGAACCTCTGCTATTCGTGTGGGCCAGTTCAGTACACCTTGCTTTTTGATTTTTGCAGCCACAGGCTGCAGAATTTTACGTTGTTGCCAAATCCCATTAAGAATGGTAACATGAACTATTTCCTGGTACTCAATACTGAGAAGGATTAGAAACATAGAATGCCTTGGGTTGGGAAGGACCTCAAAGATCTGGTTCCAACCCTCCTGCCATGGGCATTATGCCTTAAGTTTTAGCTTTCATATTTTTTAGATTCTGTGCTGTTTTAGTGGGTAGTTTTAGGTTTCATATTAAGTGCTACTGAGTTCTCTCGCAGAGCAGATATACAAAACAATTCCTTCTCTAGCTCGATACTAAGGACAACTTTCAGGCACAAGAACGAAAGCAATGGTGAAGTGAGAAGAAAAACCAGGAGGATGGAGCTTCATAACCTGAAGCTATAGTTGGACAATTGACTCTAATATGCTGATGGACCAGAGATTATTAAAGTGTGGGACTTCATGATCAGGCATCTATTTTGTGACCTTTTTGGGGCATCTTGGGTGTGGTCCAACTGGTCTCTTGTGTGGCCCAGGTGTGCCCATTGAGGCCTTGTAATAAACCCCTACTTTATCCTTTTGCTCTGTCTAGTCTGTGTTCCAGGTCAGCCTCCAGAAAGCATCAGGCAGGGAAATATTTCATTAGAAAAGTCTGCTCAAAGCCCTATCCAACCTAGCTTTGAACACTTCCAGCTGCAGATGAAGCACCTACAGCTTTTCTGGGCAACCTATGCCAGTGCCTCATCACCCAATGAATATAGATTTTTTACCTATCATTCAATCTAAACTTTTTCAGTTTAAAAAGCAACTAGCAATCCATATAAAGAAGATACTTCCCTTACACTTAGTAGTCTTCCTTTATAAAGAGAATTAATTTCTAAGATATATGTAAATTTCAGATCATTTTTCAGAGATGCAGGGCATATAATTGCAGAGAGGAAAAAGAATGCAGGTACATTACTGTTGGGACATAAGCTGAACTGGCTGTGTATTACCCTCCAAGTTATGTAGGCAGATTATTCTGATTTAAATATTGCTTTGATAACTTATATCAGAGGCTGCTCGAATGCTTAAAAGGAGGTAGGGATCACCACGCAAAATTTTGCACAAATACACACCTACATGCATGTAACACAATGAGAGATTTAAAATAGAAACACTGAAAAATATGGACACACACACACAAAAAACCAAACCTCTTACAACTGCCCAATTGCCACTGAAGTGCCCAATTGTACAAAAAACTTGTAGCACTCTCTTCACAAATGAAGTGACAGAAAACCAAAGTACGAGGGTTTTCCATCTTTCTCCCCTGTCCCCATTTCACACTCACTCCCTGCTGCCAAATCTGGAAGCCAGCAAAATCCCCACTACTCTAGGTCTCTCCCAGAAAATGAAAAATTCTTGTCTAGGAGGCATATGCATTAAACTGAAACTAAAGTTACCTAACTCATAACATGCACCTTACACATTTCTTTGTGTATTCAGGCACCAAACAGCACTGAAGCAATAACCAAACTCAGTATTTAGAAAAGTCGTTCAAAGTTTGTAAAACCTGAATTTTATGCATAATTCTGAGCTGTAAACCATTTAAAAGCAAATGTGCTTATTAAATGATGTGCTAAAAATAATTATTATAAATGCTAAAAAGTAATTATTGCTTGGGTTAGTCTCACATGTTTCCCTTGAAAACTGCAAAGGGAATTAGAATGTCACAGGAAAATCCTTCAAGATGTCTGATAACAAACTACTGAAGGGTGACTTATGCCAGACTTCTCCATCCATATTTAAGCCACAAAATATAATTGAACTGAATTTTATGAGAAGTGATCAGTCACATAATTCACATCAGGATATTTCTATTTCAGAGATTAATTTTGAGTGCATGGCTTAGAAAACATTGTCTGCAATATTGTTGAAACCATCTCCCACCCTGAAACCAGAGGATAAAGTTACTCTTTGTTCAAGATAATAGAAAGATAGAAATCCATCTAAAAGAAGATGGATTCTCATGTTAAAATAAATGGAAATTTTAACTTTGTAGATAAATGAAGTTGTATTTTTAAACATTTCTTCATCTTCACAATGAACTGTAGTTAATATTTAATTAAAAACATCCTTTTACTTCAGCATTCACTTAAATTTCTAATTCAGACATTATACAGTAACCCATATAAGCGAGAGAGGGTAAAATCAAAGCTAATATGTATCTTCAGGGCATTTTTCTACCGTGCAAAGGCTTTCCTACTCAAAATTAATATTGAAAAGAGGGGGTTTTTCTGAAGCTGACATGACATATGGCATTATTTCAGTGACTCTGCAGTTAATAAAGTATTTTCAATAAGTCTATAATGAAGTATTGAGATTGACAATGAAGTCTAAATCTGATTCTTATTTCTCTTGTCAGCTGCCATCTTAACAGTCATGAAAAGGCAAGTAATGCAAGAAAGAGCGACGTAGATCAAGATAATGGAAAAAGGGGGAATTAATTGTATAAGTAGCTCAGTAGCAAAGATTTTCAGAGGCATTGAGTTGACTTGCTGAAAAATAGTTTTATCCCAGGCACAGCTTAGTGCGTGATCTGAAGCTGTTTATCATATTACTTACCCTTCACAAGCACCTACCCTGTGACAATGTGCAGAATATGATAGCAGTGATGAGATCTCTTGCAGATACCCTTTGCAGCTCCTAAAATCTGGCCCTGTGGACCCCAGATTCCAGTTTCCAACGACTGCATGTGTGTTTATGTCTGTGTGTGAGTGTGCATAGAAGTCCATTCAACAGAATTTCTGTTCTTAATAATTGCGTGGTCACAAAAAAACATCAAATGCCCCTCAAATCAGTATTTTTACTTTCACTAAAGACCCCATGTACTATGATTCTCAGAAGGCCAGAGATCAGAGCTAGGAAGACACATGGAGCAGGGCAACTATTCACTGTAAGTGAAATAGTTAAAGTTAATAGTTAAAGTTTTTGTAAGTGAAATGCTTAAAAATGCTGTGCATGCAAATGCAGAAAATAGGAGTAGATCTGAATAGATCTTCCCATTACCTCTTTGTCTCCCTCTGTTTAAAAGTGCAAACTTCATGTTTCATTTCTCACACTCTGCTGTCATTCTAACCCATAATTAGCCAACCAATTATCTAGAATTTATTATCTTGCAATTTCCTATCTTGCCTTGAAACTCTTAATTTTGTTATTTTTCTACTGGAATCACAACTTCAAGTCGTCTGTGATTTTTCCCGTTTTTCTCTCCCTCCATCAAAATAATTACTTTGCTAACTTGCCTCAAGAATTATTCCTGAGAGAAACTCTTGGCTAGCAATAAACCAAAGGCTGAGACCTCAATGAGATTCTTTCTGGCTTCATTAGTGGTTCACCTGTTGAGCTGGGGAAAGCAGTTTGATGTCTGCATAGCACTTTCCAGTAGCTGCTTGCAGGGACACCAGAAGAGGTCTATTCATCTTGCCTTAGCTTTGTCCATCCAGCCTGTTAGTCATTGATATTCCCTCTACAGCTGGTGAGATGAGACTCACCTCATCAACAAAGGCTGAATAACCACAGAGAGAATTACATCTTCACTGACAGACCCCGGGCAAGCAGCTTAGCCAATGGCCTCATTTAACGAGAACATTATTCTCTTTTTTGTTTTTGCCTAGCTCTGTATTATAATTAAAAACAAATCCCTATATGTGTCAAGAACTATAAACTTTAAAAATACAAATCATGAAAGACTGTCCCCAACACTCCCTGAGAATTTTGTGCTGGCAGCAGCCACAGCACTGGGCCAAGAAAATCCCTGATACGCTGTTGTCTCCTGTGATATTTATCAATGCCAGCATAACAGTTGTCACTTTATATCAGACTTGCTATCTTTCCTTAGCATGAGATCTTCAGAAGCAGGTGATGATCTCTGCATCCTTTGGGAAAACTGCATCCCTTGGTATCATAGAATCAGTCACAGAACCACAGAGTGGTTTTGGTTGGAAGGGACATTAAAGATCACCCAGTTCCAATTCCCCTGCCTTGGGCAGGGACACATTTCCACGAGACCAGGATGCTCCAAGCTCCATCTAAGCTGGCCTTGAACAGTTCCAGCAATGGAGCATCCATAAAGTCTCTGGGCAACCTTGTGCCAGTGCCTCACCACTGTCTCCCTTGCTGGTGTTTTGGAAACAGAAAAAGTGACACCAGAAACTCTCTCTTCAATTTGTCTCTTTCTAAATGAATGCTGACACAATTGCACCTTGAACTTGCAGGATAGATTCAAAAGCAAAACGACTTAATTTTTTTTCTTTTCAACAGACACAAGAGAAACTCTGCACCAGGAAGAATATACTTTTAATTTCAAACTGAAGCATTTTACTTGCTCAGTATTTTTATATAAATTACTGCAAGGAAAGGTTAAATTTTACTATTTTCTAGGGACATAAGCTGAACACACTAGGCTTTTATAGAACCTATATTTTACTTTAAGCACATGAGCATTGGTAATATTGACTATATTGTGGAATATCAGCCAGTTAATTAAGTACTTTATATTTTCAGTCATGTGTCTACATAAAGTGATTCACCTGAAGGCAGAATAAAAACAGGTTTCTAGTCAGTTTTTGAATTCTAATATACTAAAATGTGTTAAACTATTTGGATAAAAGAATATTTCTGTGTAAGAGTCTTCAGCACCTTTAATAGCCCAATCACCCAGGGCCAGCTATGAGTTATAAAATAGCCTCTCTAAAGCTGAAGATTTTTTAGTTACTAGGAAGACTAGGAGAGGCAGTGGCAATAGGATAGGATGGACTTCTATTAATTGAAAAGAAGGGGAAAAATCGGACACTGAAAGTAACTAATAAGCAAAACAACAAAGAAACAAATCATATCTTTCCAAAGTGCAGACATCAAAAGAAAGGAAAAGGGAACATTTTAAAGTAAATAGCAATAAATAGGAGCTTCTCAGGTCATATGATATATGAAAGGATGTTACTGTGAAAGAATCAAAATAGAAAAAAATGTTGGTAAGACTTATTGCTGAAGAAGTAAAAACTGAAAGTAAGCACAAAATGTCTTTGGCAAGAAGTGTAATTTTTTTCCATATTAAAATCACAATAAAAAATTAAAAGAAAGATATTGAGAAAAGCAACACTGGAATGGGTTCAGAAATAATGTCAACCTTATTTTGGTTCTATAGTGAATTATCCTCGGCCACCCCTCTGCTCACTCAGCAGCATACTCCCTTCTAAAAGGCCAGGACATATCCATACATGTAAGGTCTTGTTTTCTGAAAAAGCTGTCAGATAAGGGCAAAACAAGAGTTTTAGTGGACTCTAAGACATGGGAGAAAATTTGGAACAATTTGCAGCCCATATTTACCAGTTAAATGAGCAGCTGCAAATGTTAGTTCCATTGCAAAAAGAAAACCAACTATTTTCATTCCTGGCAAGATTTACTGATCACTACCTTAACAAAACAGCAAAAAGTTGAAAATACTGAACTTAAATTAATAAATTGTCAAAGGAAAGTAATTTATAATCTCCAGCATGAGGAATAAGCAGATAATTTTTTCCATATGTACATAAACGTGACTAAGAACAGAAGGCTGTGTACGAACAACAAAAATCTGAGCAAGACCTGTACTACTTGTGAAGCTTAAAGGACTAGAGACAAAAACCTCCCAACCACATAACTACATGTTTTCACATTTAAAGTGAAAAGGAGAAAAGATGGATTTTAAAATAAAATCATACTTTCCCTGCACAACATTGACAGTTGTACGTTTTTCAATGAAGAATGTACTATTCAAGGAAATTTAAAGCCTGTTGATAGAAACAAGAGTTAAATATGGCTGAGTGAAAAACTAAGTACTTAAAATGAAACATTCATGAAAATGGGAATTGAGAAAGCTCAGGAGTCTGTAAGGAAACAGCAAATACACTCAACAGACAAGGATGACTACATTAAACACGAGTGAATCTGTAGAACAACATTAAGAAAATACATCCATAACTTGTTTCATGCATAGATGCATAGTGAGTGCTGACTATTTTAGACAAACTAAAGAAAAAAAAGTAAATCTTCTTTTTATAAAATATTCAATGTTGCATGGGTTTCACTATGTAACTCTACCAGGAAAGTGATTTTTAAATTTAAAAGAGGAATTAAAATGTAACCTTCTGCGTCTTATGGGAAGCCTGCTAAGGCTTGATTTTACAAGAACATTTGTAATCCCTGGTGCTTCAGCTGTGGCATCTGATGAGCCTCAGAAATATCTCTTAGTGCTGGGGCAATGTCCATGAAAACAGACAGAGTCATTCAGGGACTAGAGTTAATTTGCAGTAGAGTGGGAGCTGTGGTGAGGACAGCTCAGGCAAACAGAAAGGAAATGCTATGAGATGAGAAAATAATTTGAAAGTTAATCAGGGAGATTTTTTTAACCAGCCTTCCCATTTTAAACATGCTTTAGGGATTTTTACTTGAAGTAAAGACATTGTGAAACTTGCAATGAAATGATAAACTTAAAGGCTTTTCTCTAACAATATAAAAAATAAAAGCAGTATAGTCTAAATAATATGCAGCAAATAGAGGCACAAAAGCTAAACCCATAGCAAAGGTCTTGCATGACCAGATAAGCGGGTACTATATTGACCCTTGTGCATTTGTCCAAAGGGTACCAAAATTCTATTTATTAGATCAAAAGAAAGGCAGAAAATACCAATCTCAACATTTAACCCTGTACATTACTTGCTGACATAGCCTGGAGCACTCAAGGATTAGTTTTGAACACAACAAACACCATTTGGTTCACTACATGAAGCTGTGCACTGTAGACACACAACCCTGTTAAACATCTTGACTAACACAGAAATCTCTGCAACAAAGAGGCAATTTCTTGCTTAGTGAACTCTGGCACTTTTGTTGAAGCAAAACATGTTAAGACTACAAGAAGGGAGAACTAGTTTTGACAGCATCATCTGTCATGCCATCCCTGGATATTCAAGGCCAGATTGGATGGGGCTTTGAACAGCTGATCTAGTTGAAGATGTCCCCGATAATGTCGCTGATCATGGATGGAAGTTTGGAACTAGCTGGCCTTTAAAGGTCCCTTCCACCTGAAATTATTCTATGATCTGGCTAACTTCTCTTCAATGGGCAGTTCATGGAGAAGTAAGGGAGGCACAGGCCTGCCATTTAATCAGCTAGAGAAAACTATTTGCTATTCTTCAACATAGTAAAACAAACTCTATGGGTAATCAAAAACCAGTAGAGTTGGAAATGCCACTGTAAAAAGAGGGTGGGAAAAAGCAGCCTTTAATATTGCAATTTGAAAGAGTCTTGCATAGGAGAACTCTGGTGCACTATCAACTGCTATCAATAAACTGAGATTTGACATTAAAAATTCTCTAGTTTTGGAACAATACTTCTCTTGCAGTATCAAGTAAAAAATAAGGCTCAAATACTATCATAATGTTGAATTTTGTCATTTATATTTCCCATTCTTTCTCAATTTTCCTAACTTAAAAAAAAATGGACCAAGCTTCTCAACAAAATTCACTCACTCAACTTCAGCAGGACAATCTATGAAATGTACGTCTAAATTTTTTTTTCACTTTTATTAATCTTTATAGTGGGGGTGTTTTCTGACAAACATTTTTCACCCCCCTGATGAGTAGGGCAGTACTCAGGGCAAGTACCACTATGTGCTCGTCCTGGTCTTTCTCCTCTCTCTAAGCTTCTGGCACTGTTGGAAACTGGATCCTCAGCAAATGCGCTTTGTTCACTGCCAGCTGGGCTTTTCCAAGATTATGTTCTGCTCTTTAATGCACATGCATGAAATGTAACTCTAATATCTTGCATTCTTTGGTAATTGGATACAGTGGCTTCCAGATGAAAGCCAACTGCTGTAATGCAACTTTATCCAAGTAATTAAGCTACATTCCTTTTTAACAACTGGGGAAAGGGAGCTTTAATACAGCTAGTCACATTTCAAAGCATAGAAGTAACCTAGACAAAGATGAATAAATACAATTATTTTCTTTTTCTTTCATATTTTTTACCTACCTAATTCCCACAGCAGCTGGAAAGGTTAAATGTATGAATCAGGAATCTATGTGACTGTTGTACTAAAAGAGGAGAAAAGTACTCTGTATTTTGTACTCTGAGGCAGGAACAGGGAATAAAAAGGGGTAAGTGCTAAAAAATATCACTTCAAAGACCTTCAGAAGCGACTCCTGGATTTTTCATCTGATATTTTCTAGAAAGCAAATCTCAGCATCTGCTGCTCAGGCAAATGTGTAAGACAAGGGGTATTTTTTTCATAAAATCTGGGGCTGCTTATAAAAGTAAGTTCTGTTTTAACATACTATGGAGCCTCCCAGAACTGGAAGCAAAAGAACAAAAAAAGTAAATTTAGTATCAGAGCTTCCATGAGTTGCTTAGGTGCAGTTCTTCAAAAATCTCCTTAGCTATTGCCTGCAAAGACAGAGACTGCCTCTCACAGTGTCTCTCCCTCTCACACCGCCTGTACGCAAAGCTCAGTTACTCACCTCACAACAGGCACCAAGCAGCAGCAGGCTCAGAAAGAGATAAAGCACAAATTCTTTCACTGTAGTAACTTTTTAACCTTTTCAGTGTCAGCTGCTCTAATCAAACTGTAATCAATGAATGTTTCCCCTGTATGCAAGCTGTTAAGGGAGATGGTTAATTGGCTCATTTGAAAGACTGAAAGCACATGAAACTTGCAATTGGTTTAACACTTTTCCAGGGACTGTTGTGAGGCAATAGCTGCAGAGGTACTGCAATGCAGCACAGCTCAGCTTGCAGACCACTGACAAAGAGCATTTTGCAGAAATCTTAAGGCTACACTTCACCTTTTCACACTGCTGTGGCAGAAAGGAACACGAGCTTTTGAGACTAAAATGTGCAATAAAGCTTTTTAGCAGCTTTATTAGGAGACTAGTACACTGTCTGTCCCCACTCCCAAGCTGTGTCTTTCAGGACAAATTGTCACTATTTCAACCAAAGCACTCTTTTCTTTAAAAATATACTTTAGCTTAACTAAAAAATAGTGTTTGTTTTTCTTAACTCCTTCCATACTGGGCTGTACTTGCAACTTTTGCCATTAAACAACAAAATTTGTCCTGAAGAAAAACCTGGAAGTGTAAAATGTGTTTCCCTATGTGGTATATATTCCATTTTTAATTTTTACTTAATTGTTTAATAGGGACACACTGTTCCATCCTATTATTATTTTTCAGGCTCAGGGTTTTATTTTGCATATACTTCATATCTGTGCAATATTTTAAAAGAGATCTGAGAGTTCTTAAGCTGTTGAGGAAAGTTAAAATGCTTCCAATTATTAAAAATTGGAGTGCAAAGCTAAATATAAGTGATTGGTTCATCTTCTAATTTTGTTCTAAGTAGCTTTCAGTCCTTAAATTGTCTTTAAACTTGTATCAACCATGTGCACAAGATGCGAGTTGCACAAGAATATGAAAGGTTATCTTTATGAAGCCTGCTGGGACTAGTCAGCGACTACAGACTGAATACATCAACAAACCTCCATATGAACTACATCCACAATGATTATTAAGAGATCATGATGATTAACATTAATTTTCCTCCGTTTACACAATACATGTGTAGATAACACACAGTACACAGGTTATTTTCAGTTTTTAAAAATAAAAGTAAGGAATCACTCAAAAAGCCCAGAGTAATGGTTGCTGTTCCTAGATATGTACTTCTACTGCTGAGCTCTGATATTTTCAGCTTCTGTGATTTGTTTTCCCCTTGCTCTTAATAATCTAGCCATAATTTTGCTCACAGAATTTACATTTCTGTTTAGATGTTCATAATGCTTTGCTTCTTCTGTTTCTCAGAGAGAAGAGGGAAATAAAGGTGGTGAGTGCAAATGAGGAAAAAAGGGACCAAACAGCAGAAGAACTAGTTCTTCTGAGAAATTGATTCTCCATTTATACTATCCCTTTTATTTCCATTTCAACTTTGCATGAAAAATTGTTTTTCTCTTCCATTCTCCCTTTATTCACAGTATCTGTGCTCTTTTATGGCATTTTCACCAAGACCACTTCCATCTGAGGGATGAGCTGTGTGGTTCAGCTGAGCACTATCACCAACCACAGATCTGACAGCATTCAAAAAAATGTTGTGATGCTGTTAGGTTTTATCTGAACTTATCTCTGCATTTGTGCATTCCAAACAGGATGACAAAAAAAAGCACCACAATATTGATGGCAAAAGCTATTCAAATTGATGGCAAGCACTAAGGTTTATTTCTTTTTTCTGGTAGGAGTTACCATTCTTATGAGATTTGTTGCCAACTCTCTATAAATAAATGCAAAGGAAGTTCATATGAGGCTTCATATGAAGGGTTTGAAACAAGGAAAGGGACATTTAAACTTTGAAGCTGTTTCTATAGTATTCACCTAATATTCTTCCCACAGCATAGCATATTTGTTTTTTAAGAAAATACCAAGATAAGAACTGGAACGCTGGAAGCTTTCCTTTACTGCATAAAAGCAAGCTTTTTCTACTCACAATTTTATTGCTAATCATCAGCTCACAGTATTGACTGGTATTATATCATCATCACTCAATGCCTGAAATATCAATAGCTAAAGGATTCATTAAATGTTATTTTTTTGCAACGACATCTAATGGTTTAATAATCTGAAAGAGATTAAAAAAATGTACTGGTTGCCATTTATAGTGCCTATTCTTGGATCTCCCCAGAAAAACCTGAAGTTGTAGTAACAACTCAGAACTTCCAGTGTGAAAATGGAAGAAGCAAGCTACCAGCCAATTTAGCTTATGTACTTTACTAGATTTGGAGGCATTTAAAAGTGAGAAGCCCCTGAGGGAAGCACAGCTGTACAGTTTTAAGACTATTTTATGGCTATGTTCCAATATATGCAACAAGATAAGACATAGTAAATAAGAAATCAGGTATAAATTTCAAATAAAGGACAAAAAGAGTCCTGCAATAACTTTAGAATAAAATAAATATTTAATCTCATATAGAGTGTGTTTGTCTTTCTGTGTAACCTATAAATCTTTAAAGAATTCTCTGTGAAGGTTACTTAAGTCTTTAAATTCTTTTCATCTTTCTTTGCTGTTAGACGCTTCTCAGGAAACAAATTTTTAATTTTACATCTGATTTATGCAGTTTGCATTAACCAGAATCTCAGATTAAAATTAAACATTTCAGCTGTAACATAACATATGCTGGACAACTACAGACTACCCTCACTACCTTTAAAGATTCAATAATTTACTATAAAAAGATAAAGTTTTGGGCCCTGTTCTTCACAAGCTTCACTCTCTGTGGTGTGTTTTGAGTTATTTGGCTGAAACAGAAAACTGGCTTTGCTTCACTGACAAGAAGCGATGCAGTTGGGACTAGTCTGCCCTCAGCAGGGGTTTTAGTGAATGGAGTAATGACATAGAAAAATGGAATAAATAACCAGTATAATACCTGATGGATTTCATCAGCATCATTTGAATTGTGTGTTCACCAAAACTGAATTTGACACAGGACCAAGCTGCTAAAATGTAGGGTACAAGCATGTCAACCAAAAGTTCAATTCTAATAGGAAAAAGCTGTCAAGCAATGTATTTTTTTGTGTATTAACAATGGCATGCGACTACTGTGACTTGCCAATGATTGCTACAAGTACCCAGACACCATGGTGATAATTGCAGTGTAAAATCACCAGACAGCAAACAAGATTGCTGGAACTAATAGGAACATGTTTCATTCAGAACCCAGTGCACATCTCTATCTGTAATGGAATTCCTTTTCAATACTTCTTTGAAATAATGCAGATTATTACTCATGCATTTTTATATTAATATGTTCCATTTTTTAAACTAAAGATAGATACTTTCAATTTCATTTGCTCTCATCAGACCGTTTCTTACTATGGCCTGATTTATTCTGTTTGGTGACACAAGTACAGATAAACTAATAAATGGATGCTTGATTTCAGATCTGAAGCACAATTTACATTTGACTAAAATAGAAACTTGAGTGTTATCATCATGATCCAGAGAAATAAAAGAAAATATCATATTGGATAAGTTCTGAAAGGACTAATTCAACTTCCCTAAAAAAATCTGACTGATTGAGCATGTTATTGGAGCTGTTGTTTCACCTATGAGACCTACATATCTCCTAGGCTGGGCACAATCAGGCAGAATCAACTTGTGAATTGAGATAGAACTGCTTCCTGAAAAATGATAACATATTTTTGCCAGCAAGTCTTCACAGACACTTCTACTTGCTCAATTAATCTGGCAAAGACTTTAAAGTAACAACTACTGATAAGGAAAACCACCTTGAGTTCCAATCAGAAGGTAATATTCTTCTTACAAATTCATTGAGAAGCTCAGATGGTCATTTGGGTCACTGCTCATGGACAATAAGGAGTTCTGCCCTTTAATTCTCAACTCCAAATCAATCAGTGCCTACTTCTGCCCACTGAAACTAGCTTAACCTCTAGAAAGCTAAATATTAAACAGCAAAATTTAAATGAGATGCATCCCACCTTAAATTTTGCTGAATTTCCTGCTGATGCTTTTATTTAGAAAGCTGTCATTTTCTCTAATAAGTAGTTGTTATCCAGGCCTAATTGCCCTGAAGGTACAAAGATGCTGTCATCCAAAAGTAATAACGGGAAGCTCTACGCATTCTGCAGGAGGCATTTATCCTTGTCTAATTCTAATCTGATTGTTTGAAGCAATGTCAGATCTTCCTGGCATTTCTATTCTCTCTTAACCTGTCCTTTGCACTACCTATTTCCAGGAAGAGACTAGAAAAGAACATAAACCGAACACTAATGAGAATGAAATGATTAACTAAGTGTTGATTACTATGCCACTATATGCACACTTAGAGTGCTCTTACAGGGGCATAAAACGCTTCTAAAAGCCAAGCCTGCGACAAAAATACAGCCATTTCCTTGGGACAGAACTGTCTCTTCAATTTTCCTTCCAGATGACTGCTGAGGATAGCTGGGAAACTCGCTACCTACAACAGCCTCATCCTGTTCCATGGGTGGCTCCAGAGCCCTCATGTGTTGCCCTCTGCCATGGTTATTTCACTTACCCTCTGGCTGGTATTGTGCTATGATGGTTACCGTCTGCCCCGCTCCCTTGAGTGCAGCTGCAGCCTGCTCATGGGTAGCACCTCGGAGATCAATGCCGTTCACCTGCAAGGAACCAAGACAACAACACGTGTGAGTAGTTTGGCATTACACAGGGACACAGAAGTGGGGTTCTGTCACCCCGATTCCTCAGGGTTTTTCTGAGGCACTTTCGAGCTTGCTGTTTTCACTGTTACTAGTTTCTTTCTCACACACACGGTGTCCTTATGAAAAGTCTGTTTTGATAAGACGAGGTTGTTGTTCACACTTTCTCTTGGTGTGGAAACAACTGATGGACAGTTGTCTTGACCAACGGGATGGGAAAGGTGTCAGCCTTCTTCTCCAATCCCTAGTCTGTGTGGAAATACTATAAATGTAGAGTAGAATGTTTTAATAAATAGTTTTCAGCCTTCTCCAGAGAAAGTGTCCGTGCGTGTCCTTGCATGCCCCACAACGACAGGGTTCCAGCATAAATATCCGATGGATGCAAAGGCCAGATGGGTGCCTCGATGCAGAAGCAAAGTACAGAATTGAATATGTTATGAATACATTTATTTGGGTCAATAATGACTAGACACTGGCCCATCTTAACTTACTGTCTTTCATCAAATTTTAGAGAATATGATGTTTTGAGAACACAATTATTATTTGCCATAGAATCACAGTGCCATAGAATAATTTGGGTTGGAAGGGAACTTTAAAATGCCTCTGCAATGAACAGAGACATCTTAAACTAGACCATGTGGCTTAGAGTCCTATCCATCTGGACCTTGAGTCTTTCTAGGGATGGAGCACCCAGCACCTCTCTGGATAACCTGTGCCAGTGTCTCACCACTGTCATCCTAAAAAATTTCTTCCTTATTTGCATGACAAAATCTAGTCCTTACTAGTATGCAAACAACATTTAGACTATTACTCTTAGAAAAACTAATTTGTGATAGCAATTATATAAAGCCCAGGAGATACCACAGCTTCTGATCCAGAAGACTGCATGATGCCATAGAACATAAGAAATTATGAGCATGGGGCAAATATAACATAATAAACTTCATAATTCAACACAGGAGTCCTTAGTTGTCCCATCTCCCTGGGACGTTATAATAGCTGGTAGAAGCTTTCAAAAAAATGAGCCAAAGGTTCAAAAGCTTTCATTAAAGTTGTGCACTGAAACCTCTGGGAAACACTCACTGAAATTCAGTCTAGGAATATATGCCCCTAGAGAGCAATAATTAAGTGCATTGTAAAAGAACAAAAGGAGAGAAGCAGAACTTTCAGTGCCATAAAAGTCTACCATATTTGAATCCACAACAGTGAAAATACTTAAAGAGGAGGATGATGTCAACTTGGACTTTGCAACCCCTGTTGAGAACACCAGCTTCCTCTAAGGAAAACAAATTAGGGTATGGCTGCAGAAAAAAGAGGTGCTATTCCCTACTTTTTCTCAGTGATGGTGTTATGACACTTGATGCTGCATTGCATTGAGCACAGATGTACCAGCACTGCAATTACTCAATAACTGAGCACTATAGTCACAGTTTTGTGAAGTGTGAGCAAAATTCTACATTTAAGAACAGTGCCTATATCATGACATAAAGGAAACATCAACCTAAAGAAGACAACTTTGAAGCCAAGTAACCTTTCTAAGAGAGAGCTGTTTATATCTGTGTGCATTTCCCTTTCATAAAGGGAGTCCTTAAGAAAGTCCCACAGAAGCATAGGATGATCTGAAGAAAAGTTTAAAGGAACACTCCTGAATTCCTGAGCTGGGGAGATGGACACGGATTATGTCACCTGGTCAGCATTAGAAGGTCCCAAGTAAAAAAAATAATAAAAAAAAATTGTTCAGGCTGAAGCTCAAAGACTATAAGAGGACACAAGCCTTTCTGAAGCAATATAGGAAAACACTGTGGTGGTCTATATAGTCGTACAACAGTACAGAAAACTTAAACATCGTCAATAATGATAATCTCAATAATTTCTCTACAGATTAAAGAAGAGAATGTATGAAAGAATAAGGAAATCACACGCTTATTTTCCTTTTCCTCTGAAAAACAATAGTTCCATGTCTATGTGAGCTAATCAGTACAATGCTAATAACACATAAAGACTGTGAATGTAAGACAGGAATTTCATGTTAGTTGTTATATAAATATTTTTCACTTTTCCACAGAAAAACAAGAAGCCACTGAAATGGCAGCTGACTACTTTTTGTCCTTTGCATCCTTGTTCTGAAAGAAATGATTGCCTAAGGTATAAACAAAATACATTTTAGTGAATGAATTTCCCTGAAATTAATTTCACTTTTCTATTAGAATATAGGAATATAGCTGGGGATAAACACTTGAGGAAGACTAAGAGGCTTGAGTGGCAGAAATCAAAAGAGCAAGGAAAAGAAATGTCAGAGAGAAAATAACACATAAATTCTATCTTCTGCAATTTTTATCTAGATCATAATCAAGCTAGGTGAACGAGACTGAGCAATGTTGAACAGGTAAATGACCTGACTACATTAGGCTGCCAAAACAGTGATCTCCCTCTTGAAGACACACAGTTGCAAAAAAAAAAATAAAAAAAAAAATTTAAATAAGCATTGCCAAATAGGGAGGGATAGTCCTGTTTGCATGACAACAGTGACAGAACCTCACTGTAGGATAACAGGTATTAAATTTAGAAATTGCTTGTAATCTAGTCTGACTTTGTAAAGAACACGGAGAGTAGATGATAAGTTGATTTCTGGGTATCATTTCCCCTTATTTAAAAGCAAATATAATTAACTCTCAAATCTTCTAGTGGAAAACCAGCATATTCATGTAGCAACATTAAATCTTGATGAAAGCTACCATTAGTTTATACTTTTAAATCAAATTTTTACCATCAGACCAAAATGAAGAAGAATTTGGAGAGAATAAAATAAATGATACTCTGTCCTGCCTCTTCCTTCAAAACAGTATCTTAATTTAATGTCTCAGAATAATTGTGTGCAGTGACATTTCATTGCAAATTGTTAAATCTGATTAAAATTACTGCTTTTAATTAATTTAACGTAATTTATGTGAAGAATAATCACATAAGCAAAAGAAAATAAAAAAAAATTAGAAAAAAGTGCAAATGTGTGCAGGAAAGTTTAATAAATGTCAAAGATGTTTTGGCTGTTGTTTTTTCTATAATAAATGGGCTTGCTTCCTTTAGAATGTATTATACAATAAGTAAAATAGCTGTTCTGAGCTTGACTGCACAGCCCTGATGTCCTGGCCCAAAATGAACTTGATTGCACAATTTCTGATGCCTAACTTCAAAACGAATTTGACATAATGGAAATAAGAAGAGCCTGCAGCTTATACTGAAGTCTGTTTCCTCTGCATGCTTCGAACTGGCAAAAAGCAGTTCAAAAGCTTACAAACAAAGAGGAGTGCTGCAATAGAAGATTCGAGTTGAAAACTAAGGTCAAAACTAAACTGAGATGGAGAAAAAGATGTTACAACAGCTCACAGTAATTACTAGGCCTTTGCATTTGTTGATTCAAAATAAAGGATGATCTATTTCATTTAATACTGAATCATAATTGAAATGAAAGATCAGATTTTCTTTTGGCATAGACTGAAGTCTTCTAAAATTGGAAGAGTTATATTTCCTCTAAAATTTTTGAGTGGCCCATACTAGTAAAAATTTGATTGTATTCTGAACAGACTGGTTGCAGTCTGGTTGGCTTCCAGAAAGTGAACATTATTTGTACGTAGGTCATTCAAACAGAAGGTAGCAGAATAATCTGGTTTATTTAGCCATTTCTTTCTTTAGGCCACATTATTTTGTTTGTA
This sequence comes from Thryothorus ludovicianus, assembly GCA_013397245.1. Lineage (NCBI taxonomy): Eukaryota > Metazoa > Chordata > Aves > Passeriformes > Certhiidae > Thryothorus > Thryothorus ludovicianus. The sequence goes on along the minus strand of VZTB01014866.1, from coordinate 606,157 downwards.
CTGTGGTTAAATGAACACTTAGAACACCTCATTGGATTGGAAAAGAAAAGAAAAACACATCCTTTCCCTGGGGAGGAAATATAAAGGGTTTCCTTACATTTCTTCAAGTTCTCACTGACACAGTACATACTTTTATACAATAAATTAAGGGGTGATGGAAAGGCATTCTTTTACCACAGAACAAACAATAGAGCAGAATTTTCAAGTTCTGTCTAAATTCTTTTATTTGTTGAAATTATAAAATAAGAGCTTTTGGCGCCTGAAAAAGCAAACAGAAGTCTGAATAATGACAACTGTTTAGAGCCAGAATTCCCATTGTTTGTATTAAGAGAAGATACAAAGAGCTCTATTAATCTGCCTCAATTCTGCACATCAAGCTAAGTATTCTCAAGCACATTATCAAGAGATGAGAGGAAAGCTGAGCCATGTTCTCCAGTACTGGAATGTAAAACAAAGAACATTGGAAAAAAACCCATTAGAGGTGACCTGCCATGAGCACATCTGAGGAAAACCTCCTCACAAGCAGGTGAAATAACCATTCTAAAACAGCCCCACACCTCTTGGCAACTGATACAGTCCACCAGAAAGCACAGTTCTAAGAAGCCAGGACATGTTGCCAAAGTACAGCCACTCAGCAGCTTTTTGCAAGGCAGAGGCCACACATCCACCCTGAGGCCAAGGCTCTGCTGGAAGAGCAGTGGAGGTAAAGAGGGCTCAGCACCACGGACACTGGGACACTCTGGGCTGCGAGGGTGGCACCCAGCAGGGGAAATGTGGGGTCAGCCTTTGCCTTGCTACCAAAGAAAGAAAGAAGAAGTGAGTAGGGGAGTCTTCACTCTCCAGATTAGCTTTTGCTGTATTTTCATGCTAGATTTATTGCTTTTCTCTCACTTCTCTCAATCCTGCTCTGTTCTGAGCTTACACTTTCTACTGTTTAGTTAGAGCTGCACAGGGAAGTACAGTGGTTTTCTCATCCTGAACTCTGCTGAAAACATAGCACACTGCATCATGTCCCATCTGCTGTAATCCATGCCCAGCACCCTCCTTCTCTGTTCTTACAGGCCAGCAATTTCAGTGACCTTTACAATTTTCCTTGTATGGCTACCTTAGAGTTACAATTTTTTCCTCTGGTAAGCTGGTCTTTATGCTTTGAGGAGCTGGACATTCCAGAGGCAAACTCCTCGCTCTGGAAAACAAGAACCACTGAGAGGGTATGAGCTGTATCATACCTTTGTCTGCCAGGAACTTTAAGGAGGCAGCTAAGCCAAAAGAAAGAGATATCAAAGAATATTTGTAGTAGAAAAAAAATATAATATTATCTTTTTGAAGAGGTGTATTGTACACACTGCCTTTTACAGTAGAAACCAACAAGATTTATGACTCACTAGACCATATGAATCATTCCAAATGGCACCTGTTAAACCTAGAACCATAGGCAAAGACTTCTGTTTTAATGCAAACTGTACAGAAATTCCAATATAAGATCTGCTTCCCATGTGATTGTAGCTTTTATGAATGATGCCAGATTTGCAAACTTTGAGACTGAAATAATTTTGCTGAATGACATCCTAAGAGCCATTTCCCCTCAAATCCATCAGAATTCCTCAAAACTAGTTTAATGAATAAAACTAGTTTATGAAGTAAATGACAGCTTATGAAATGGACACATAGAGTTACTGGAGCCTTAATGGACATGAAAATTATTTTATTCAGATCACTACATAGCTACCAGCTTGTTCAAGTACCAGCCTGAACTGGAGGTGATTCAGCAAGTACAAGGTGATCAATGGCATTTTGTCATATTACTAAATGGTAAAGTTGAGTAAAAGGAAATGTACTTCTTGCATATTAAGCCAACTGGTATTATGTGAAAAATACCTACAGGAGTACTACACTAGCTAATAACACAGGCCAGTGTCTATCAGCTGATTTAAAAATAAGTATAAACAATATTTCTCATCCATTTTATACATGAAACATGCATTAAATAAAATCCTTTGTAAGAGTATCTGTTATTGTTAAAATTGGAAGCTCCTAATTAGCTGTTAAGTTAAAATCTAGTTGCTACTTTTTTTTCTCCTTCTCTGTGGTCACTCAAAACCCCTTACATTCCTGCCACCACCTTATTTCAAGGATTTCACAACAGTGTCATCTTTTCAAGCATGCACACATACCTTCTCCTTTGCATTTCCTGCTCTCTTTCTACTCTGAATTGGTAAAATATCAAACTGTCCCTCCTCCCTCCTACAGCTTTTACTTTACACACAATTTTTACTTCCATTCACTTTCCTGCCTTTCTGAAATATCTCTCTTTCTCTCTAATTCTGTTTTCAGCATTTGTATTTTCTTGTCTCCTGCTCTGATCCTGGGTGATTTAGATATGATCCTTTTAGTAGCATTTATTCCTCATACCTTGGTGCCCATATATATATCTAAAAGGTATTTCTCCTTATGAAGTAACTGTTTCCTAAATTAACTCTCATATTTGCAAGCATAAGTGAATGGATATAACTAAGCCAGCGTTATTCAGTTTTACTCATAATGCTGCAGGGTTTTTGCTTCACATTTGAATTTCAAAGGATAGTATAAGCAGAAATAATGATTGAAACTCTCTTGCTCCTGAAATGAGGTAAAGGTTTCCATTTTAACAAGCTCCTTATACCTCAAAGATTCTAAGAACTAAACTTCAGCTGAAGCCAACAAGAAATAGGTACTTAGGAACTGAAATAAAAAGGCAAAACAATTCTAAAGGCTGCTTAGAGACAAAAGCGACCCTGAGCACTGAGTTAGAGATAAATTCAAAAATTTAAATCCTTGTCTTGAGCTCTGTTTGATTGGTGCTTTCATACTTCCACATCCGAATATGGCACTGTGGCCTGTGAGAGGTGAGATGGCCATTGGCTTGTGCCATGGCAAATCCATACTGAACTCAGCCCAGTGACCATGAGGCAAGGTGTCAGCAGCTGAATGGCAGATTGTCTTACTGGAAAGATGTAAGTAAATGTTCGGAGCTCACGTTTCATATTGAAACTCTCTGAACCACAACATTCACAATTTATATGCAGTTCTACGGATGAACATTGCGACATAAACACTTTGAATAGACAAAGCTCCATACTCTCAAATAAACCACATTTTTTACAACCAGTGGAAAGGAAATAGCTCTTGTATTCTCTAAGTGATTTTCCTTTTGTTACTGTTCTGGTGGCTAGCTTGTTCAGATTCAAGGCATCTCTATCTTGTTTTTCAAAAAGATCTCAGAAAACTCCTCCAACAAACTATTTCAGATATCCCTTCAATACCCTATTTAATGGATGGCCAATTTCTATTACTTTGCAGCTTGTGTCATATGATAATTTTTATAATCACTCAGAAACCCAAAGCTGACTGGGCAGTAGGGCAGAATGATTCCTGGAGATTAGTTAGTTTGAGCACGAGGCAGAAGTCCAGCCTGGGGCAAAGCTCTGTATGAATAAAGCTCAGGGATTTTAGCGTTTTTGTCCAGCAGTAGCAGCTTGGCTTTCACTTTTTCACTGCTAGCCTGGCAGTGCAGCAACACTGAGGGGTGCAAACCTCAGTACAAATCTTTGGTGTATCAGATGTGATATAATTCTGCTTGACAGTGTTACACCAAAATTTGCCAAGTCAGAATGTTTGAACTGAATGTGCTCTCCTCCTTAAACTATAAGGAGCTGAAGAGCAAGCAGTCTGGCATGAGACCATTTCTACTCATTGAGGCAATAGTAAAATGAATATTTTAGAGGCAAGTGATGATTTCATCACAAGACAAATATACAGCCTCTAGTCTAGGCCAATTTACTAGCTGTGTATGATACAGAACTGACAAGTCTGATAGCTAACACCCTTGGGGAGAAAAAGATATACCTTATTCAAGAGAATTGTTGGTATAATATATTAGCTTCTGATCATGTGCTTGAAATGTGAGAGTTAAGTTAGGAAACAGTTACTGCATCAAGGCAATTCCATTGTATGTTACAGATTACAGAAAGATGTGGGTGAGGAGTTGTGGTGAGGAGAGAGAAATTCATCTGGAAGACAAATTCCTAGATTAATGAGATGAAATTATGCAGCAGTATATGCAGCACTTTAGAATATGCTGGTGGGATTTTTTTTCCCGTAGAATCTTCATTAAGCTTGTATTTTTGAAAGTAATCTATTTTATTTTGAAGTTCCAAAGTGGCAAGTCTATGAGCTTCTCTGGCAATTCAACCACTTGCCCTGATTAAAAAATAAATGCTGCATATTTTGAGGCTGAATATGTCTAAGTTCCACTGTGAGCCATCAGATTTGATATATTTACCAACAATACTGAAAAATAGTTTGCTACATGCCCTCTTCCCCAAGATTGACTATTTCCAGATGGAAGTGTTAACATGGACATAGTTCATACTACATTAAAATGAATTTTTACTGTCAAGAGGGATGCTAGGGTTTTTCTGACATGAGTTCTAAACTCCACAGCCTCATGGAAAAAGATAGTTCATTTCAAAGAGCCATTTCTTTAAATACATAAAAGAGCTTTTCAAGAGCATAAATCAGTGTTTGCACCCAGCTTCTCTTCACCAGGTTCCCAGTTGCCTCCTGTACTTTTAAATCTCTCTTCTCGTACAGTGAAGTTGCATGGGTGTCTCAGTTTTGTGAAATGTTTTTGGCTCACCATGATGACAGAGAGTACTGAACATATGTCTGCATGCATTGTGAGGGGTGAAATGGAGTTTATCTGGAAAAGGCAGAGCACTGTGCACCCAGATGATCCCATACAGACATAAAACCTCACCCTCAAACCCCAGAATTCCCAGCATTGTCAGCAATATCTTGTATTGAACTTGTATTAAACAGCTGGCTTGACCCAGATCTTTCTATTAGATCTTTGCTTTTCTCTAGTTTCTTGGGAGGCTTCTGGCCTGCTACTCTATGAAGATGTTGATAGGTAGATTTCAAGGGCTGCAAGTTTGCAGTAAAATGACATTTATTCTTCTTCTCTGTGACTAATGTTCTTTCGGGAGGAAAATTACGTTTCACAATTTATTCTTAAAAAATTCATCAGGATTATTACTTCTTCTTCTGCTGTTTTCTAAGTATCTGCGTATATATTGATTGTTTCTCCCAGAAGTTTTACCTGAAAATTGGGCAACCTGTTCTATACTCCCAAATATTCCTTCAGTACTTAAATAAAATTATGAATGGTCTGCGTTGAATAGTTCCTTAAGTATTATGAGAATTAACTTCATCTGTTTGCAACATCTAACTAGTCTATGTTCTAATTTGATTTTGCCTGAGTCCACTTTAAAGACTTTTCTGTTTCTTCATTACTGCCCTAATTGGATAATTGTGGATCCATCTCTTTTTAAAGACAAAACAACAAAAAAATCACTAAAGGTTTGAACTCTCACGGTCTCACTTTCAAAAAATCTTTTTCCCTACCCTTTGGGAAATTAATTTCGCTTGGTTTTCTATTTTGATCAAACATTTTCTTGATGCCTTTTCTAATTCTTGAAAGTACAGCCCATTTTACATCTTGCCCTTCTGAATATCCCCCCAGATTTTATCTAACATGTATAGATTTTTAAGACTTGGGCTGTTATTACCACAGTGACTAATTCAGCTTTCACTTTTTCAATGTTGATTATTTGAGTTTCACAAATTTGACTATATAGCAAGCTGGTTTTAAAGTTCATGTTACTTCCTCATTCCCTTTCAGCACAAAATCATAAAAATTGCCACTACACTATATGGTTACTCAAGGGCAGGTTGTGTTTCATTCTCCCATTTTTTGGCTATTCTTCCTTACTGGTGCGAATAAAAATTAGAATTATCTGACTTAGACTTGTTTTTCCTTATTCTCCACCAAAAACAGATTCATCAATGTTTGGTCAGTTTAGATGCAATTTATTTCAGTAAAGGGAAGCTATACCAAAATCTCTATAATATGTGAAAAGAAATATAAATTTTTACAGCAAAATGGACATCAGTACTCAGAAATGGCTACACCTTCCTGTTAGCTACAGAGGGGACCTAAAGGGTTATATACTCTGTGCTTCCCAACATGAGCAAAGCTTGAATTTAGATTAATCCACTACATATTTCCAAGGAGCTTAATCTACCTGCCCTTCTAGTTGGTGCCATCCCATTAACATATGACAATGCCTGTGCTCTCAGCTCCTTTCCTCTCCAGAGGTTTTCTTTTCACAGATCTGTCACATATATCACTTACCGCTCAGTGTCGATCCTTTGGATATGTTTAGCAACACGTTCTTGCTTGATTTTCAAACAAATTCTACTTTAAAAGAGTGCAGTCAGGTGCACTGATCTACCCATTTAAATCACTGCTCTGATTATATGTAAAATTTTCAATGCACACCAAACAGTGCTGTATACATCACTACAAAGCAGGTTTACATAGCTAACGCACTAAATAGGATTAATATTAAAAATGTTACAGAAGTCCATAGACAATAGCAGCTAAAGGCCACAGAAACTGATAGACTGTCCCATGCCTGAGGACAGCCATACCACCACGGGGAAGAAAGCATCCTAAGGATATGGTCAGTGCCTCTGCAAACAATTCCTGTAGGGCAAAGGGAATATCTGTTACAATCCTGACACTATTACAGAATAGGGACAAACTGATGATCCAAGGATAGACAAAAGATATCAGACCCAATAGAGATGTTTCAAACATTTTCTGAGACAGCTGCATTTTGGAAAAAAAAAATCTGAGAAGGAAAACCAAATGGTATTTGCCATTTATCTTGGTTTTGTAACTAGGTAACAAAATGCACTATTTGCCCTGAGCAGTTTTACTGCTTTTACCATGAGCAAAATAACCATTTTAAATTAGAAAGCTGAAAGCTTCTCTGTTCCACAGTAAGGGAAGTCAGTCTGAAGGTCAAATATAACTGTAGCCAATATAAAGCATAAGTATTTGCCATAAGTAAGCACAGAGTCCTTACATTCTATCCTCCTCTATATGGACATTTTTGGAGTAGAAATTGAAGAACGTTCTGTTTTTTCAAATGCATATTATATTTTTGGCTACAGGTGTGAGTGAGAAGGTGGGTAGGAGTTGTGTGGGAGGAACCAAGTACAAAGAAATGTTTAAACTGTTCATAAGGGATAGCAAATGTCTCACAAAAAAACAACAGCAGGGTGATGCAGAGACACAAGCCAAAATCTGATTAATATAAGATCCCTCTGCAAGGGAGAACCTTGTATAAAACACCAGAGACAATAATAAAGCGAGATGCTCGAATACTGGTGCTGCAAACTAGGTTTATACAGTGCCACGTACCAGTGACAGAAAACCCCACAAGCCTCTTCCCAACTCATAGTTGTTGAATTCTCAGAAAACAGCTTGAAACTTTCCCCATATATAAGTACATCCTGATACTACACAAGATCAGGAAAATCACACAGAATGCTTTGGTTAACTTCATTCACTTGATTCAGGTTATATGAGAGAGGAAATGGAAGTACTACAAGAGTACTCTGTGTCTCTGCAGTGCAGCCTGTTCTTTTTCTACTCTTTCCTGCTGCTGTTGAGCAATCACCCTTCAGAAAAGTTGTTTTATTCCCTTAAGGTAACCTGTAGATGCATTGCCTGGGAGCAGTCATCTTGCTCCAGAGTAAACAGTCTGCTTTTTCTTTTGATTCTACTTTCAGGCTCCAAGCCACGCTGCATCCAGCCACTGTGAACATAAAGCATTTCTACAGGAGAATGAAATAAAACTGATACTGCTGTTATGGATCATGATTTTATGCTACTTCTATTTGTGATTAAGGAAGCATCATGTTAGCAGAAAAAGCAAATTTATATTAAAAGGGCAAACACACATGAAATGTGAGATACAGTTTAAGACACCAAAATATAAATAGGAATGCATGTGGTGTTTAAGCTTAAAAGTCAATACAGATAATTAAGCTTACAGAGAAATTCAGCCTGCTCTATACAGCTCACAGTTGGCCACCTAAACTGCTCTCTCGCTTCCTTTAAATTAATGGCAACCAGACACCCAGCAAACATGTTGATGTCTCAATGAAAGTATCTTAACCTGAGGTTTAATCTTGCATGAAGATATAAAATTCAGCAACTTCAAAAGTTAAGATTCAAATGCAAATACTTTTTGTTAACTCCTTATGCCTATTAATTCACCATAATTCTCTCGTTCGTACACAACTTGATGCAGCCTTACAGAAAATTATGAAACTGTTTGAAAAGAAATGTAAGCATAGGAATTCAAGGAGCAATATGTGCTAAGTATTTCTGTGAAATTGTAAGTCTGAATTTTGCTGCTGAACTTGCATGTGTAAACTAATTCTCTCTGTTTTAAGTCCTGCACCTATTGAAAGAGTTGTCCACTTGGCACTGAAAATGTTTTGAAGCATTCAGGCTAATTCACCTAAAAAAAAGACTTATGTTTCATCAAGATCTTGATTTGAGATTGAAATGCAAAAATTGATGTGGCAATTTTTCTTTGAAAAGCACTGTATTGCTTCTCCTGTCTCTGCAGGAATTTCCCATAAAAATTGCAATGTATTCACTATGTACATCTTTCCTAAAATTATAAGACTTGTACTTCTTTCTGTCAGGGTATATGCACAATGGGTGGCCATTTTATGCATATGGCTCATGGAAATAATCCGTTTTAATGCAGGTAGTTTTGACTAACCAACACTGGTTTCCCATTGCTGTTTTAATAGGTAAAATATCCCTTAGCATTGGAAGTGGAACTTTAAACTGCAAGAACATCAAGGAACATTACATTTTATTTTTACTGAAAACTGTATTCTTGTAACAGATGGAGAACTTGGGGTTAGATCTGAGTTCAAGCAGTCTCTAAACTTGGCTCAGACTTCTAAAATGATTTTAAACAAATCATTTGACATACTGGCAACTCAATTCTGCTGCTCTACAATGAAAATGATTTTTCCATGGATAGCCAGAACTGTTTCCTTTGGCTTATAAGTATCTGAGATGAAAATTAATCTGGGTGTGCATATGTGGTAAATCAAGCATTAATTCAATTAGAATTCAAAATGCTACTTGATAATAGTTATGATATACTTAGTAAGAGGAAAATACTACAGAGAGGGACATATTCTAGGACAGTGGTGAAGTTTCATTGATGATGTTACTTCATTTAAAAAGCATTCAGAAATGAAACAGTATAGTTGGGTGGCAATTCAAAATAGTACAGTGAATTATAGCCAGAATAAACTACTATTTCAGGGGAGAACTCCAGTCTTCTCATGAATGCATCACAAAAACTCACTTTTGGGCTATTTGAAACATTTCACTGATGCAGATTTTCCGTGATTCTTCAATTGACCTTCAAGGTTCAGATAGGATTCATGTGTTCTCTCTGCACAGGAGCATTTGGAATATCAGCCTTCTTTCATAGATAATTCTCAAACATTTCCAATTACTTGAAATTAGGAAAAAACCCGCTATCCCCTCTTTTTCTGAAATTTCAGTCACCTTCCAAAGGCTGATCGCTGTCATTACTGATCCTGGGCTGCCACCTGCTGGCATTTGGGAAAAATAAACTCAAATTCGCTCGTCCATGGGGGCAAGGCTGCGGCACCATCCTTCCAGCGCTCCCGGAGGGCTGTAGGGTTGGACCCCTCCCTCTCACATCCCGACAGTCAGGCAGAAGGAGAGGCGGAGATCAGGGATTTGTCCAAGCCTTATTGGCTGACTCTGGGACGATGCGTACACCCAGCGTGTCCCTCCCAGGCAATGCACATAAAGGCAAAGCCTTGCTGGCTCTCACTGGTGGATTTGGAATATTTTAGGTACTTTTATAGGTACATTCCCCAAAGAACGAGAGAATACACAGCTCTCAACCAGTCAACGTTGCCATATTCACAGCACAGGCATGGAATAGGAGAGAGCCTGTGATCCTCATTGCCCACCTGGGAGACTGAGGCTTAGGCAAATGAAGAACCCTGCCTCCAGTCACATAGAAGGACACCAGTAAAATTGATAAAATTGAATCATAGAATCGTTTGGGTTGGAAGGGACCTTTAAAGGTCACCTAGTCCAACTCCCTTGCAATGGGCAGGAATAAGAATGAAAGACGCAGCATTCTGAAAAATAATAAATATGAAAGGGATTGACCAAAAAGCAGGTCACAGCACATTTTAAAAACCATGTAAAATATCACAATAGAAGAACTCTTGTGGCTTCATTGTAATTCTGCAACACCAATCTTAACGGAAATTAAATTCAGATCTCTAAATCACTTACTATGCTTCCTGTCTGTAAGAAATTTAACCAAGTTCAGCTGATTAGAAATAGCAGCTTTGAGGGTACTATTTGTTCTTGTTAATCAGATTTGTCATGTTTTGAGAAACAAATGGGAAAACTATTTCTGAAGGGAAATAAGTGTTTCTTTAGGATGAGACAAGAAGGAACAAACAGAGAGAAACAGATATTTTTTCTGTAGTCCTTATAAAATTAAGGTGTCTGGAACCCTTCACTAGACAAAGGTACAAGATTAATGAGCTCTGTGCATGAAACTATTTTTATCTGAGTATGGAAAAATGGATCCATAATAGTTATTTGTGACTAAATAAGTAACAAGGGCCTGACTGGGTGATTGCCTGGGGATATGTACGCAGTCTAATTTACTAATAATTTCCATTCCTCTCTGCTCAATGAACAAATAAACAACTCTTGCATGACAAGTAAACGTTGATGCAACACTAGTAACATTAACTAGAACTTATGGAAAGTGTCACTACAAAACAGATGAAATGAAAGTAAAAAATTTTACTGCGGCTGTAGCATATAGTTCTAAATAAATCATGCTTAAAACCAAAATAAAATGGACTCTTAAATTTGTATTTGAATTTTTGGATTTTTGAATACAATGTACTGTGAAAGGCTTTGATGTCATTAGTCTCTGTTAGTCAGTCCTATTTTGCTGGATCTAATCTAACCAAAGAAAAATGAATTGTATAAATGTCCTGAAGAAACTTCTCTTTCTATTCTTTGTGTTTCTTGTCTGTGCTCTTCTTGACACAGGCCTTTGACTTCCTTATCTCTTCACAAGGGTAACTTTATAAGAATCCATTTTGATCATCTTGCAGTTCCCTAGAAACTTTCTACTTGGAAAGCTCTTTAAGGCAATGTTGGGATGAAAGGGTTAAAAGCAGAAAACTGCAAGTGGGAATGCTGAGGCCTGGAGCATATCAGTGTGGGAATATACCCCTTAGACTATGTCCACTGCTGTCTCTCCTCTGCTTTGAGAGGTAAGATTTCTGTTTAGAGATAATGCAGGTGTTTTGAGGGACTTGGAGGCACTCTCGGGGACGTGCTTGAGCTCCCTGTTTTGGAAGTGAGAAGATCAGACTCAGAGATGATAAAAACCACAGAGATCACAGCATGGTGGTAAACACCTGTGTGAGCCCTTGATAAATGGGTGCAAAGAACAGCCCTGCCACCCCTCAGGATGGACTGAGCCTGATGATTCCTGCGTTCCCACTCCTGTGTCTTGCCCAGGTGTTCTTTTGGGATCCTCTGGTTAGTGAGTTAATGAAATAAATTTACTATTTGCATTTCAGATGTAGTCTTGTGGTTGTTCTGCCTGCCTGCCTGTGTCAACTCCCAACAGCACCTAAACAGCCTTTCCTTGCTCTTTCTCATTTTTTCTTATACCACTTTTAAGGAACAGGTCTGGATAAAATATACTGTTGTGATCCTCACAATGTCAGGTCACTGCCTCCCTTTGATGATAACTTAACCAGATTTTCTATATATTGCAAAGCACCTCCAGCCACCTCTTCACAACTTTTCACAAAACTTTGACAGCTGTAAGGTAAATTCACTTTTCATAGAATAGGCCAAGACAATCCTTAGCAGTGGAGGCAAACCACATCCAGCTTTCTTATGAATTTAAACATTGACCAGGAAAGCATTGCATAGCATCACAAACCACCCAGGCTGAAGCAATCTTCCACTCTTAACTATAACTAAATTACAGCCAGAGATGCAGGATTCAGAGGGATAGAAGGCACAATCATGGGAGGCAGTGTGATACTGCAGCCCAGTGCATCCATCTTTTATCTGGGATAAATAATTCCTGTGTTTCAGCTCTTTGCCTGAAGGCTGTTGTTGTGCTTCACGTGCAACAGTCACATCTGTATCAAATTGGGATAGTGTCTTTTTTTTTTTCAGTAAAGAATATGAATAATGTCAATGGATATTTAACTATACATTAAAGACTTTCATTATTATTCAAATTCCTTTATATTCAGATTATTTCAGTCAGATGTTTGATTACTTGACAGAGCCTAAAACACAAATGTTCTGGTTTTAAAACGTGTGATATCAATATATACATAAATGAAAAATTAAAAAGATGTTTTTGAGTCTAAGTATGCAAAATATAACCTCGGGTCACAAAGAATTTCATCCAATAAAATTTTAAAATAGTTTCAGAGGGATTATCAAATTCATCAGAGGCAGAGAGATAATTAACACAACCTAATTAATCCTGTGCTAGTGAGCTATTTGCTAGGCAGCTGAGTGCACGCTAGATGGCAGACTGAGTACGGATGATTTCATTCTACTGCTTGCTCTCCTCCAAGAAAAAGTGAAATTGAGAAATATCCTTGGATTCAGTAGTGTGTTTTGGGGAAAATTCTACAGTATGATGAGCCAAAATATGGGATGCTTAGGTCTGCAATGGGCTTAGGTCCTCCCTGCAGTGTCACCACAGTACAGGGAGCATTAAGCAGCAAAAAATCTCCTGCCCACTTAATGCAAGTACCAGTAGCAAACGCTCTAAAACCCAAGGGCAAAATAACCAAAATATTCAGGAATAAACTGTTTGCAGCTCAGATTTCACAACACGGAAACGAGAAAGGCTTCTCTGTGTGCCCCTTGCAGTAGAGACAAAGAACAAGAAGGAGCAGCTGGTCAGGACAGCCCAACAGAAGCACTTACAGATAAGATTTGATCTCCCCGCTGCAGTTCTCCGCTGAGATCCGCTGGCCCACCTGCCAGGATGAAAGACACGAAAATGCCTTCCCCGTCTTCACCTCCCACAATGTTGAAACCAAGGCCTGTGGAGCCCTTGTGCAGGATGATTTTTCGAGGCTCTCTGTATAGAAATAAAATGATACTGTTTAGGCACTCAAACCTCTTACTGTTTATGGATTTCTCATAGCATCTTAAACATACTATTACCTATTAGACAATGGCCTGCTATTGTCTAAAGAAACCAAGCAACCAATGACAAAACTGTTAACTGGTGAACAGATAAGGTAGGGATCAACAAGCATTATTTTCTTTTCCTCATGGCTGAATTCAAATGTCTCTATTAATTTCACCCCATTGGAGTCATGTTCACTATGCTATGTGACAAATTTATTTAAAGGAAAAACAAAACATCGAATAGATTTCATAATCAAATTTACAGCAATACTATATATCCACATAGAATTCATCTTTATATGGTACCTTTTTATTTTAAGTTCTAGTCCTGCTTTCGCAACAAATGAACAAAGAAAAAACTTAAAACTCCAAGCAAAGCAATGGCAGTTGTGTTTGATCCTGACAGATTTGGAGCAAATACAGCAGAATCTCATTAGAAACTTTTGTTTGACATTATCAGGACCATGCATTTGTTAAGTCACACTGCAGCCTAATCACTGAACCAGCCCAAGGGGTACCTGCTTTTGCCACGCTCATTAAAAAATTAATTATGATAATAATCAATAAATAATAACAAGTGTATCTCACACTGTTCTTTTCATCTGTAAACTGAAAATATAACCGAGAGGATGTAAATGTAACATTCAATTTATTGATGGGATTACTTAATTGCAGAAATAGATAACTTTCTTAAGTAATCAAGGTAGCATCCTTGAGAAAGTGTCCGAAATACTCTTATTCCCAGTCTCTACCTACAAGGCCTCAGAGCTGGNTCAATTTATTGATGGGATTACTTATTTGCAGAAATAGATAACTTTCCTAAGTAATCAAGGTAGCATTCATTCCCAGTCTCTACATACAAGGCCTCAGAGCTGCCTCTCCCTTGGATACACAAGCACACACAATCACATATACATAGACACACTCTATGATTGGTACTTACCCCATTTCAAACCTCTCTAACAATTTAATTTTAAGAAAAAGTGTAAATGCTGTTAGATTATGATGTATAAATTTTAAGCCCAGTCCTGCAAGTCTCCCAAACACATACATGTCTGTGACTCCTCCCAGAGAAATAGGATTATCATTATTTTAAGTTTACAAATAAAAGTTGCCAGCAACAAAAATGCACATTCTATAGAACATTTCTTGTATAAAAGATTCAATATTTCCTCCAAATTATAGTGCAGTTCTGCATCACGCAAATGGATGTTCCATTTCTGTTTTTTTTGGTTTTTTTTTAAGAAGAAAGAAAAAAGGAAGAGAAGTGATTAAATTGAGGGATGCCTTATTTGATATGAGTTTAATCTTACGGATACATGGAGACTTTATCTTGACATGATGCTCCTGAAATCACAGGCATTTGTTAATCTTTGCCCAGCGCTAATATTCAAATGATATTCCCAACTTGATTATGATGTTAAAATAGCATCTCAGTTTTCTGAAACCCAAGTTTCATATTTTTAAAACAGGAGACTAAAGCAAAGTCTTAGTCCTACTCAATATGGTTCTTCATGTCTTGACTTTTTAACATTGTAAAGTTAGAAAACAGTTAAAAATACAGCTGTGAGCAAAAGATGTATTGAGTTTGTATATTTTTGAAGCATTTTTAGGAATCAGAAAATAAAGGTATATTTTTTTTTTTTCTTTTGCAGCACTGCTGTTGATTTGCCTCGTAGCAAGTCCTTTAACACCTTGTTAAATATGTGCAGAGTAGACATAATGTGATCCAGAATCTAAGAAGTCTAAACAGGTTTTTAATTAGAATTGTGGCCTGGGGCTTGGAGCAGAACTAGGACAGTGAGCTGAAAGCATGGTTTCTCTTCTCTGCTTAGCCCATGCACTTCTGAGTGTTCTTGGCAGCTCATTTGTTCTCCCAGCTTCAGTTTCCTCATCCACAAAATGATACAGTGACACTTGTCATCTTCGAGTCCTACACATCAGAAGCACTTTGCAAGAGTTAAGCAACTGTCATTTATTATTTACCAGAATATCGAGGAAAAAGAGGCAGCAAAGTCAAACCAGTACATTTGCATGCTCTGCTGGTGAGAAATCAGAAGAGATCTTGTTCAAAATAAAAATGAGTATTTTCACATACGACAGGCAGCTTGGATCAAATAGTTGAAAGTCAGGGCCATGGGCAAAACTAGGTCAATACAACTGGGTATCTACTGAATAGTAAGCTGTGCAGCTCAACAAAATGTTGGCCCAGTTATTAATCCCTATCTCTGATCAAGTCAGCAGATTTATGCCTAAAATGCTTCCAGTGCTGTTTTATAATTTTGGCCTTTTGACAGTAAAATTCACATTCTGCTCTTGGATGATTATGCTCAGAGGAAGTTCAGACAATAACGGGAATATGTCAGAAGCTGTGATTAGAATGCAATAGGTTCCTGCCCCTGCACTTTTACCTAATCAGGTCATTCTGGTCATGACTCAGAGTTGGCTGAATAGAGGCTGACCATCCTTAATGTGTCTTTGTATTTCTTTCAAATCTAAGTATCCTGCAGAATCTAAAAAGTAGACTAAAGAACACATAAGTGCTGTTGTCATTACAAAAATAACCTTCTGCCATTACTGAATTACAAAAGCTATAGGAAGTAGAATGTATATGCCAATTTACCTTAATATAATAAACATGTTTTAAAAAATATATAATTGTCCACATATGAGTAGCATACTTAGAATGACAACCAAAAAGAAATGGCTTATGATGGTAAAAAAGTTGATATAAAATTTCTGAAGTTTAAGTAGGAAAAATATTTCATAAGGAACCAGCTACAATACCAGCCACTGCCCGAGTGATCTTTTAAGAGTGATGAAGCAATTAGTTACCTGCCAGTGCTTTTATCAACACTCACTGAAAAGTCTAAGCTGAAGATCATATTACATATTTTATCACCTTGTGTAAAAGTTACAATCAACTCTTAATATGATATTTAAGGAGGGCTAAGAACAGTTGTTCCAATTTTTCTTGATTATGTGGGAAACAACATCAAGAAACATTCCTTGGTCTCTCTTAAAAATCTTTATGAATGTAGTTCCATTACACACGAGAGAACTGAAGAAAAAATGCAGATAAATGCTGTAAAGGAGGTGATGGAATCAAATAGAGATGACATGATGATGGGAGAGTTGAGAAGTGAAAGAAAAGTAACTCAAATGTGAATGAGGCTTTCTTGTAGTCAATGCACTCAGAATGTCTAGTTGTCTGTAGGAAAAAGCAACTAAGGCAGAACTTATTTTAAAATGGGGGTATTTGGGCACTGGAAGAGGCTCCCCAGGGCAATGGTCACAGCACCAGCCTGACAGAGTTCAGAAGTGTTTGGACAACGCTCTCAGGCACATGGTGTGACTCTTGGGGATGTCCTGTGCAGGGCCAGGAGCTGGACTTAATGATTCTTGTTTGTACTTTCCAACTCAGGATATCCTATGATTCTCTGAAAAATTTTTATTTGGGGACAATAGATGGCACTCTGTAGCTACCCTGGAAAAAGGAGCAGTCTGACATTCAGTGGTTCTGAAATACATGTTTAAGCCTCCAGCTTTAACTATTTATCCCATTTACAATTTCTTCTGTGATAAATACAGCTGAAGGTAACTTTGTAGGTGCTAACAAAGCATACTAGCACTTTAATTTGGTGTGTGTGCATGTTTTATACCCTCCTGCAACTCTATACCACATACAAACAGAGCAGAGCAGCAGGGGAAATCAAGCAGAAATAAGAAAGGAGTGTGAAATGAAAACATTCCTGGACTGACAGAAGGCAGCAGAAGGGAGGGGGAAAAAAAAGAAAGGAAAAAAGGGAAGAATAAAGAAGAGAGAAATCAGAATAAAGGGAGGCAATGCCTATGGAAAGGAGAACAAGGAAGGAAATAAAAAGGTAGGGAAAGAAGAAAGGAAGATTTACATTAATAGATCCAGGAGTAAAGGAGCAAATAAAGTACTGCAATCCCCTCAAATTTACAGGCTGAGAAATCAATGGCAGAATCAATTTGAATAGACTTGGTTACTCGCTTTAGGGAATCAGATCAGATTCTGTAAATCACATTATAAATTGCAGGCCTGATGTAAGAGTAAAGGATTACTAAATTAATATTTGGAAACAATAAGTATTAACAAATCAGAGCAGATAAAGTGTCAACACTTAAGAAAATGTCTTATGTCATAAAAATACAATTACCAAAAAAAAACCCAAGTGTAGCATTTCTCTCCTTAACAAGTTTTTTTAGTTTATGCATGTTTAATTTGATCACTGTCTTGAAAATAGCAAGTGCTTTTTATTTACTACATTTGAATTGAATATTTGGTTTGATCAGTTTACTTTTAACAAGCATAAAATGACAAGACAAAAAATGTGACTATTACTATTATTCTTCTATAGACTGGAATCCATAGTAATTATAGATCTAATTTAAGAGATTAAAACTGGACTGATAAATGATGAAGTGCTTTCTAAAACCAAGTAATTCTTATAATAATTAACTGAAAGAAAATCCATGATTAAATTGATTATTTTGTGCTGCTGGCAACATTAAAGAAAAGTCAGTTTTAGTATTCATGTCAATTGACACAGCTCTGTATTTCTGTTTCTTTTGTACCATGTATAAAATTGGAGACCTGACACAGTTTTGTGCTTTTTGAAATACCTACAGAAATATAAAGCAACACTGGGTGCTTTCAAATATCAGACCCTAGGGATTGCTTCAGTTTTAAACTATCTGTGAGGTATCTCAAACCTGCAGAGGCTTAGAAATATGGCTTTGATCTTGATTTGGCTGCAGTTTTTTTGTTGTTTTGGCTTTTTAATTTCTTTTTTTGTTGTTGGTGGTGTTTTGCCTTTCCTCTTCCCCCTAAACTGCCATTTTCTTCACAAAGGATGTTGAAAGCATGCATAAATTCATCCATATGTTGCTTTAGTGTTAAAGTAACACAGATCACAGAAAGCCCAGAAGAATATTTATATTATTGCTTGCATTAGGGTAGTATCAATACACAAGTGAGGGCCCACAACCTTTGTACGGTTCAATAGTGCAAGAAAACCCACTCCAGCTACTTGAACCAGCAAACAGCAGGAAGAAAAGTTGAAGTTGTATTATTTGGGCAAGGTCACATTAGTATACCAGGGAGAAGAGCCTGCAGTGGGTAGGACAATGGGAAATGGCTTTAAACTGAAACAGGGTGGATTTAGATTAAATATCAGGAAGAATACATCTACTCTGAGGCTGGTTGAGCTGGCACAGGCTGCCCTAAAAGCTGTGGATATCCAACCCCAGGAAATGTTCAAGGCCAGGCTGAATGGGACTCTGAGCAACCTGGTCTAGCGGAAGATGACCCTGCTCATGGCAGGGGTGGGGCTTGAACCAGAAGATTTTTAAAGTCCCTTTGAACCCGAGCCATTCTGTGATTCTCTGAAAGAACCCATCCCAAATCTAAGGCAGCACGGCCTCTTCTCTTGAGCAGTATAAATATGTTTGGCTTCTGACATTCCACAGTGTGAACACTGAGTTACCTTAGAGTCATTTGGCTAATCAAGCCATTTCTTTTTCACAACAATAATTCTAGTTTTCTTCTCATGCGTCAAAAAATTCTGATAAATACCTGTGTGTACATTTCTGGCAACAAAGGACATTCATACTGGAAGGACCTAAAAAATGGTGGTTCAAATAGATTCTTCTTCACAGCATTGAATGCAGGAAGACTGGAGGGACAGAGTATGTGCCATTGTGTGTGATGGTTTAAAATCTGATTTATCAAACAAGAGATAATATGAAACTGTGGCTGAAGGCCTGGAATATTCACAAGCTTTGAGTTTTGGTGAAGCCAAGCTTTCTTTACATTGATTTTCATTTATACTTCTACAAATATTTCTTTCATACTTCTACAACTCTTGCTTCACATAAAAGAAAAGTCTGTCTATTCTGTTCTCATCTATTGTTTTATTGTAATATCACTTCTACTGCATCTTGACTTTTACTTTTCCCCTTGTTATTCCCTCTTAGGACTGGTGAAATCTCTCCATTATGATGTGAAACAGTTCCACACCTTGCTTTCCTCCCTAGCCCTCCTTCCCACTTGTCTTTGTTGCAGTGACCAAAGCACCAGGACCTGGCAGTGGTAGAGAGCTGCAGACCTTCCTTTCCCAGTTCCCAGTCCTTCACCACCTCAGGGTGCCTGCATACACCAGTGTTACACCTGACCCTGTGAGGTCTGATCCCTGAGAGTGACTTTAAATAGTGCCATCCTACTTTCAATTATGGCTGACAATAACAAAACTAAGGAAGCCTTCCTCTTATCTGCTGCTTTCATGTTGACCATCACAGTCCAGAGGGGTAAATTTGCATGCATAAACTGAAACAATGTTTTGGCCTTCTAATTGATTAGTGACTTATTTAATTCTACCGAATATTGGTATACTAACAACTAAGCACTCAGTCTTTAATAAGATGTACATTTATCAGATTATATAGCAAAATATCACTCTGCCTACTAAAGCTACCCTATCTGCTTGAAACAAACATTTTGTCCGTTTATTTGACTACAGATTCCTTGGCATTTCTTGTTCATTGAATATGTAAAAACAATGGTTTATTCTAATTTTAATACTGACTACAATTTGAATACATTTATTCTGCAAACATCATGCCAAAGTTGTCACAAATTTTTAAGTATACTTAATACGAGGGAACCTACTGGGAGCCAGGCTCCAATCTGACTGATGCATGTGTGATTGCATCATGTTATGATGGTTATATTTTGCAACTGGTTTTATTCTGTAGGAAGACTTCGGGAGTTTAGAAATCTTTCATTTTATCTTTTGTAGGGAAATTAAAGGCTGCACACCAGGACAAGTTTTCTGCTTGCAGATAGCAAGAGGGAATTGGCATACAGGAATAATCTTTCTGATTTGAAAAACTGGTCTGCATTTTTACCATGACATCTGACATTTATTTCAAATGCACAGTAGTCTGTCTCCTGGGTTTGAGAAATCTCATTGATTTTTGGAGAGATAATGTAGGACAGCTAATATACTCTTTAACTCTATAAGGATGCAATTGTTCCTGTCTGCTTGTTCATTTATCCTTTGTCTCACATAATCACTTATCTCTCTTCTCTTTTCCAGGAGGTATATTATTCACATGCTAATAATCAAAATAAATAGTGAAAACTGCATCTCTGTACCACCTGTTACACCCAGCACAGACAACTCCAAGCTAGAAAGGTTTGCTTTGCATCTTGCTTTTAAAAACTATTGGTTGTATATTGAAACCACTGTTCTAAAAAACTATTACTCACAGCATTCGATAGCTCCATTTACCATGAATGCCCCAGCTTCACAGTTTGTAAACAAAGCTGGATGAGATGGAACTGGTGAGAGGCAACAGAATTAGCAGGAGACAGGAAGGATTCAAATGCTCAGAGAATACCTAAAAATAGCAGTGCCTCTAAGCCATGTTTCGAAATATCAATACACAGGCCACTAGTAGCAAGCATCTGAAAATACTTTATAGAAGACTTTTGAAACAAAAAGCATTCTGTAATAACTGTCCTATCCAGGATAAAAATTCTTATTCTTAGTCATGGCTCAAATGCTGTTTATTTATGTATAAATAATTTTATATATATTTCAAATGCTCAGACACATTGGTAAGTCAAAAAGGCTCAATCAAATAAGTTGAAAGCCCAGTTTCTAAGAGTTGGCAGGTAGCATACAAAATTCAATTTAGTGAGGATGCCAAAAGCAGAGAGAATAGCTGTCAGATGTCACCAACATTAAAGCTTTGTGTGCTAGTGTGGCAGGATTTCAAAAAAACAAGGGCTGTTTTCAACCAACATTTTTCCTATTTTGGATAGTCACAGCTAAGATCATTCAAAAAACTCAAAAGAACAATATTTTCAAATTCAAACATTAGAGTTTTCTTGTTTTTTAAGCTATGCAAATGAAACATCGGAGAAGTTTCTAATGATGACCTCAAACACCTCTGAAGTTCATGCTTTTATACACAGAATAAATCTGTAGATCTCATGTACAGTTATTACACTGTGAAAAATATATGGTTTGAATATAAAGGAAAAAATAATCTTTAAAGATGTCTTTATCTTTCCTACTTGGCCACTCATTTTGTTGCTAGACGTGAAGTACACAAAAGCCCCCTCTAATAAAAAATTAATTGTTTTACATGTTCATCCATCACATTGTTGAAAAAAAAGCTATTCAAGTTCTTTAAAAATCTATTCTGGCCAGCTCTATTATCACATATTCAATGGGGTGGAAAGGACTAAATGCCAGCAAATGCAATTCACTCTGTATTTCTTTAACCCTCCAAAATTTAATTTTTCATTCATAGGACCCAATAATTATATCACTTCAGTGACTCTGCAGTTAGTCAGACAGAGCCAACGTGCAGGGTACAAATGTCAGCATGTGCCAGGGATGCCTTGCAGGTAAAGCAGCTGTTTTAAAAGTGCATCTCAAAAGCAATGTAATGTTTCTCCTAAATACAGGATTCTACTGATAGGAACACAGTTCCTGAAAGAGAAAAATAACTTTGTTTTGACCTCAAATTCTATTAGCTGTAAACACACTTAGCAGCATGGACTCCACAAAAACATAAGAATAAATGGAGCTTTAACATAATGAAATGTTTAAGGCTGAGCTGATTACTCATTTCTGCTCAGCAGTGGAATAAGCTAACAGTCCCACTTTCCTATGTGAAATGAAATATGATGCAGTGGAAGTTGATTAGTAATAATTACAAGCTGAAGTTCTTCTACTTCCTGAACAATAGGAGACCTATGGTATCAACTGCAGATTTTCTGCATTGCAATGATTCACACACAATATATGCAAGTTGTCTTTGTGACCAGTATAGATTCTGCAATTTATCTAAAAGTTCATTTAGACAGAAAGATTTCCAAATTTAAGTAGGAGTTTAAAACTACAGGATGATTCCTGAATTGGTCCAGTAGACCAAGCCAGAGACATCATAATAGAATTCCCTTCCTTAAATCTCAATTGAGCAAATTATTATTTTCTTCCCCTCCCCCTTTTTCAGCACCCAAATTGTTCTTGAAGCTCAGTTTTATTTCAAACATCAATTTATTCATGAGATGATTTGAAGAAGAGTCAGGGGAATTTATTATAACTCTCTCTTTGGATTAGAGAGATAAAGAAAATAAATCTAAAAAAAGGATGTTTAAGCACTGAGACTGCTTGTCCAGGACTTTAGCAATCTCCACGTTTTTGATAGTCACAGATTCATTGGAGAAGACCCTGAGCAACCTTAAAATTGGTCCAGTTTTGAGCATGATGGCTGGATGCTGATCAGGACTTCATTTACAGAACTCTCTTCCAGATGTTAGCCCTTGAGCCACATGCACTTTTCCTGTGTAATTCCATTATTGAACCTAATTTTCAATGAATAATTACCATAGATGTTTTACATATCTTAAATAATCATATTTTAAAATCATAAAACTAGATAAGATGTTAGAAATTTACACTTTTGAGAAAACCATTTCAGGCTTCACTTAGAACACTTATTGACCACTTAATTTTCTGACTGCACCACAGTATAATTGCAATGGAAAATAAAAGACAGCAAGATGACATCTTTGTTCTGTGTAAACTTTATAGTCTCACTTTTATCACCAGAAAGAAAAGCTTTGAAATATGAACTGAGAGCAGCCAATGATAAGTTATTACCTATGCCTACAGAGTTCCGCATTTCTATGGGAGGGGATAAAAAATTTCAACATTTTTTAGACTATGTCAGTCAGTATGAACAAAATCTGTGTTCCTGTGTTAAATATCAGCCTTTCTAATACCATAAAGATGCAAGAATATTATCTGCAGTTGTGAATTATTCACATGTTACACCGTTGTCTTAGTTAAAATTGAGGCAGCTATGTTCTACAGGGCTGTATTCTACAGTTAACCCACTCATGTACACAGATATTCACCAGCACAGGACTAATATTTTCTATCAGTACTTCTTCATCCTTAGCTTTGGACACTGGTTTGGCAAAAAGAATTCATGCATACATTCAGAAAACAGAGTAAGACTTCACTGGGCTTTTCCATGATAAGTGGGAAGATTTTACAGATAGCACAAGTAAACATTAACACTAGTCAAGTGAGATGAATTGAAGAAATGGCATCCAATACATCTCCATGACAGATATTCTCATCTCCATGAAAACGAAACCTTTCAGTGTAAGTACCAAGAAAGGATGAGCACTAATTTGAAAGCGCATTGCTTCATCTCACAGACTTAAACACCGTGGTGTGCAAAGCCACACGTAATGAACAGAGAGCTCTGTGTATGTGGGTAGTTCAGAGGGATCTGACACCTCTACAGCAGCTTGAACAGAGAATCATCTTACCCTTCCACAGAAATGGTCCGCTGCAAGCTCACTGTGGGTGGACGCGTTGCAGTGCTGTGCTGGGAATGACTGTATGGCCAAGGAAGAATAAAGAAAAGCATTTGTTAAAGGAATAGAAGTATCTCTTGCTCTTATTGTCTCTAGCATTTAGCTAATGTCAAAATAGATACAAAGGCCAGATTGTTTTACACGTGTCTAAAGCATTTTGACTTCAGTGGTGCTCATCTGTTCAGAAAGGACTTAATTGTACAATCTCTCTTGTTTAAATTCAGCTTTCATTTCTCATTAAGAGCAGAAAATGAAGATAATAACTCCCCCTTATCTTTCTTATTCATTTTTTAAATACATATATATTCCCACACAGTTTAGCAATTTAAAATAACTTAAATACTAATTATTCCACTAAATATACTAAACATACAATGCAAATTTAATTTCAGAGCAAAAAGTAAAATAGCAAATGATAATGTAATCAATCTAATTCTCAGTGTTTCTCAGTAAAAGATGACATGCATTCCTTAGAATTGCACCTTGATATAATTTCAGCACTAGTTCTATCATATTTTAAGCAGCTTGAGTCTTTTCACATGGATTTTTATTAATCTAGAACACAACATTTAGGAAAAAGCATGCTATTTTTTCTACAGTAAAACACAGACTCTCTGGAAATAAAAAAAAGATTGAAAATGTGAGGTCTAATGGCCTCTTACATGTTATACTGAGATGATTAAGAAACCTAATAATAACAATAATGTTAAAACTATGTGCTAATTTCAGTATTATACTATGGTATAATTGTACCATAAATACAAATGGATAAAACAGAGCATCAGTCAAATGCAGTTTTGTGATAATAAATTGTACTCCTTATCCAAGATAACCTGTTTAAATAAAACATTAAAAAGCAGAGGCATCTGGATGTATTTTCTGATTAGTTTCAATGACTACAGCACATAGTGATGTCCAGTATTAATAATGTAAAGTACACAATAAAAATATATCTTTATGTCACTTTTATATCACTGATTCTAATAACTGAAGACTTTGTCTTGTTTTCCAACTTTGCATATATCTCAAGCTGCTTGTTTAGAAGCAACACATCTTAGTTTCAATAAAAGCTACTCCATTTGACATTAGTGAGCAACACATCTATTTTACATGAATTTCATCCTGTAGAATAGTCAATACTGTCTGATGGAAAAGATTTTTTTTTTTTTGTGTAGCCCATGGAGTTGTGATGCATGCCACTGGATAAATCAAAGTCCTGCTGCCTCCTGATATTTTCTGTTGTGACAATTGTGCTCTTGTTTTATGTTATTATTCATCCTTATTGAGAAGGTTTCAGAAGGTTTGTGGAAAAGTATATTCCCCTTCTAAGAAGAGCTGCAGAGCTTTTTATGTTTTGTTATTTAGGAGTATCGTAAGTTTCTGGGATTGTGGTGTGAACAGAACAGCTAAGTTGGACAAACACTGCAGAATATTATATGAATACTGGTTAAATTTTCAGGGTAAGTTTGCATGTACCAGGAACTTTACACCTCACTCTTGCCAAGTGAGAGGCTCATCTATCTGCAATATTCTGCCCATTAGAAAACCTTTCCCAGTCCTAGGGATTTGTGACACAGTATTCAAATGAGCTTTCATGAAAAAAGTTCAGAAGTGGTGATATGAAAACTCATTTTCTTTTACATAATTATAAAAATCAAGTTTGATGCTTGATATAAGCTTGTGCTTTCTAAGGTATCATCATGAATATAATGACACCTTAAAGTCTAAAACACGGTTTAATCATTGCTTGACACAAGTTGCTATTGGAGACAGAATAATAGTCTGATATGATTCCTAATGGACTTATTGAAAAGATAATCTCCTGGTGAATTCTATCAAACTGATGGAACCAGCAGAAAGAAATTGTTTTCATCACATGCTTAATGCACTTGTGCATTTGCTACGTCTTCTGTGGCACAGAAGAAATAAAGCTTTTGAGTTGCTGCTACCAACACTTTCTGTGATGAATGCCTAAACATATCCCCATTGAGATATGTAAGCAGCATAGCTTTAAAATGACAGATCAAAGTATTCAAAGTCTGACATTTAGGCTTATAAAAATGCTACCCTTTCTTTGAAATGATACAGAATGAACCTCCTACTTTTTTTAATAGTCTAAAGTAACAATATTTAACACTAATATCAATTACAATAATAATTACAACAAATAATTACAATTACTACCCAGTACTACAGCCACACAAGATGGATTTTGCCTGAAGAAAAGAATCTTACATCCTGTAAAAGACCAGTTTGAACTGAAATCCATTTTATTTTAATTCATTGAGATAAGGGGAATATACTGTTCTTGTCAGATGATTAGTAAGAGTGAAGGTACAAAGAATGAGATTGTAAATTAATAATAAGGTGCAAAACAGGGAGCAAAGAATCCAACCTCTTTTTTTAATGGTTTAAGTTGCTTTTTGTTTTTAACTTATTTCTCAGGCAAGGTGAGCCATTTCATGGCTTCATTAAATACTAAAAATAGAGCAGTCTAGTGTTCATGTGTGTTCATGTATTTTTTTAAATGTTTATTATGAAAATAATAATATCAGTAACTATTACAGAAACAAAAAGGTGAACAGCCAGTCTCCTTAGCTTTAATTCTGTCCTAGGCCAAGAAAGATCTGAAGGCCCTTTTGTTATGTGGGTGATGCTGAAACTGGAATTAGCATCATAAACCCTTCTTTCCCCATGGGACCAGATGAACCACCACCTTTCCTTCCCAAACGACATTTTCACTGATACACAATACACCAGTGAAACACTATCTGGGATGAAACAATCATGCTAGGGAAATATTTATTGTGTTTTAAACTTCTATAATGCAAAAATATGGACCATTATGGGACCAGACTGCATGATGCTCAAATCAATTCATCCCCAAGCCTATCTGTTGCACTGACAGTAGAAGAAATAAGGTTGCTACTATCCAAAATTTTTCCTCTTATCTTTTGTTTGGATAAAACCAAGACACACTCTTTTACAAACAGAAGAGAAGGCATTAGCTTTCCTCTCTCAACCCTAAACCTCTCTCAACAAAGACCAGTTGTCCTCTATTTGCTATAGCCCTGATTTAGGAAACATTTTGTTTCCATGTATCTTTATTTTGACAAGTCAAAACTGACAGCATTAAAGTTGTTTGTTTCCTAAATCAATTGTCCCATAGCTTCTCATAAAGAAGTCGGGAAGCAGCCATGGAACAGGCTGGCTAAAGATCTCTCTGAATGCTGCCTTTGGAGCAGCCATTCTTCAGCTCCCAATTCTGAAACTGCCACATAGAAGAAAAATATAGAAACTCCATTTGTCTATAAATATATTCTCTGCAGGGAAAAAAAAAATCCAAACCAAACAATTACAACAAAACTAAACCCAAAACGAAAGCTCTGAATTATTCTTTGTCATTCACAATACTAAAACAAAGAAGAGTGATAAATGGAATATTGAAAAAATTCCACTGGAGACCAGTGAAGGGAACACTAATACTGTTTGTTTTTATGATGTATTCTCAGCATGTTGTTTCCTATGTCAAGGATTGAAGGTAGCACTGCAGTTGTTTATAAAGCTTCTAAGCCTTTGATTTGATGGATGTAAGGGTTTAGGAAGGCAACATGCTTTAATTCCATTAATGTGGAGTTTTAATTCAGCTCAGTGAAGTGAAACCAGCTTTTCCTGATGCTGCCAACAGCTAAAGTCCTAACTTAAATGAGTTTTTGCACTCCTGTGGGATTAATTAGAAGACCAGAGATTGCTTTTTCTTGGCATTAATTTGATCTCAGCTACAAATGGTTTGATAATATCCAGTATTGACAGTTACTGACCCATATTAGAAATGTCAAACTAACCAGACAGTCAAATCAGAGGCAAATAGAAAACTTCAGGGAATAGGACATTCAACCCTGCTATGTTCAGATCACCCTCAGGTAACAAAGCCAGACATGAGATGTAATGCTGTTTTCATGCACAGGCACATGCAGTGAGGATTTTAGCAATACTCAATTTTTAAAACAGCATCTGTACAACTGTTGTACAAATAGCATTGCTAGGCTAAATAGCTGCTCACTGGAAAACAAAAATGTAACAAAATGGAGGATTAAGCTGTCACTCTGCCTACAAATATATAGAATAAGGGCCACATTATATCTATATGCAGGTTTTCTGAGGTAATTTCACTTGCACAACTAAAGTAAAAAAGGTTACTAAGCTATTCCTCCCTCCCTGCCTGCCTTCCTTCCCCAAACAGTGTTCACCAAGAAGTGGTAAGCTACATTCTGTGACTTAAAAGCATTTGAGTTATTGCAGCCCTAAACTAGCATCATTTAGCAATAAGGAAGAATGCAAGGTGGAGCTGTGACTCAGAGGAATGTTTCAGCTCCTGGAATAAAGCTAATTATCCAGCTTTGTTAGCGGTGTGCCTAAGTCAGGTACCTGATCTTCAAAGTGGTGAAACATCCACTGACTTCAAATCTACTTCCTTATGGCTGAGGTAATTGCAGGAGATAATGATAACCTTTAAAATATAGAAATCTTGCTTATTTGAGAGGATTTGTTCTTTCAGCTTGAGAAACAGTATTTAAAACAGAAGAAATGGTGTAGAATGAAGTGGGGGGCAGTGAAAGGGATTAGAAATCCTGTTTAGAGGAGTAGAGTGGAGAGGGTATATTTTTAAAGCAGTTCCACATGTAAAGTTCCCATGTAGAGTAAATACAGACTTAAAGTATTATGAAGAACTCAGCATTGAGTAAATTAGGGATAGCAAGTGAAAACTGTTAGAGAAAACCTAATCCAGTCCTAACTGATGATGTTCCTTGCTCGTATTTTGGAAAAACTTTTGGCTTTTTGAAAGTGAGGTGCCTAAATCTCCACAGCATTCAAAGACATTCTACTGCTGTTAAAAGAAAAAGTAAGCTTAAGTCTTCCCACCAAACTCAGTTCTAATACTACTGTTGTTATTATTGCTATCATTATTATTTATGATACTTTAATGATTTAGAGGAATTATAAAATTCCTTCTAGGAGCTGAAATACTCCCTGATGAAGTTAGTTTGAAAATTATACCAGCTGATGACTGAGGTTTACATGGCAAAATATTTACAAGTGAAAAACACAGAGGTGTGTAAGAAAAAAAAGGGAAAATAGTAGAATAAGGAAAATCCAAAACTCTCAGTTACTTAAGCAGTATTGGATGGAAATAATCCATGAACATCACACCAGATTTTGTCTCTAATTACAGCTGTGGAAGAGGACATAGTGCTATTTTCATGAATTTAAATAAGGAATGTTTGTTTGGAAACTGCAGGAAACTTCCCGAGGCACTGCATGGCTTCCCAAGTACCTACAGCTCGTGACACCTGGTACCACGCCCAGCACAATGCTGGGTGTGCAGCTCCTCACGGAGAAGGCAGCTGTCACCCTCCTTCCTCCTCTTTGGCACAATGCTTACGCACTTCCACATCACCAAAGACTTTTGCCATGCACTCACCTGCTGTACCTCATTTCCTGTTACCACCACTCCTAATTCTCCCCAGCACTAGGGCTTATGAAGCTGCAGACACGAATTATAGTGAACTCACCACAGCCCCCATTCACTGTCACCCTGTGCCACTCAGGTACAGAAATCAGGAGAGAAGCTGAGTCCAGAAGGAAGAGAAAAGTTGGGGGAAGGGGTTTTAATGTTTGGTTTTATTTCTCACTACCCTACTCTGATTTAATTGAATTACTTTCACTGGGTTGAGCCTGCTTTGCCTGTGATGGTGATTGATGTCTCCCTGGAAAGCAGGAATACATGCATCCATATAGTCTTTCACTGGGAGAACATAGCACAGTTTCCATCAGTAGCTTCTCTGTGGCAGCTGCAACCCCCTGACCCATACACCACTGTCCCATAAACCCCACTTCTGATGGATTTCCAGAGCTGTGCATTGCTTCCATAGTGAAAAACGGTATTGCACGCAAACCTTATTAGATCTCCATGCAAGTAACAACTAAATATGGCACCAAATTTCCTTTGCAATTTAAGCAAATGTCAAAAGACCTTAGGAAGGACTATTGAAAAATAGGTACATGTTTAAGGAACTTTGGCAAAACTTTGATAGAAATCAAGAGAGAGCTCAGCAGTTTTAGGAAAATTCATATTGGCACAATAGGAAGAATCATATAAGATTTGCAATCCAAAAATACCAAATTGCACATCAGTCATGTATTTAACAGTTGCATTGTGGGAGGAAGGCGGAAGAGAAAAAAAAATAAATTATTGGGTAAGTTTTCCAGTAAGAAAACTGCTCCTATTGTCTCAAGGAAAAGCTCATCTATTCTATAGTTTATGAATATATCATAAATTCTGAAATATTGTAAACTAGTAAATTATTCCTAACAATGCTAACAGGCAGCAAGCTTTGAGTCTCAGAAAGTGTTAAGACCAGAATTTTTAGATGATTTGGTTTATTATTGTCAATAGAACTGAAGGAAATGCATTTTTGTCAAAATAAAATTTTGTGGGAGACACACTGAATAAGAGTATAAGAGAACAAAGGGTTAATCAGACACTTGAAAAATCTAGAAAACCTCACATCTTCATGTAATTTTCCACCACAGTCCACAGAAATTCATCTAAAGTTAGGATTTTCACTTAAAAGACCATTGAGAGCTCCCTTCAGGAATCAGAGACTCCTAATTCCAATCCAGAATTCAAAAATAAGGGAGTATAACGTGATTTTAACAAAAAACTCTGTCAGAGCAATCATGCCAATAACAAAAAGAACTTCTTTTGCTCTTAAGATGACACTTAAAAAATAATTCATAGGACTTCCATACTACATCTGTTTGTTTTTTAAAGGGTAGGGAAATCACAGATAAATAAGTATAATGACAGACTTAAAATAACACCAACCCTTTAAACTTGCAAAGTTTCTATCCCTCTTTATCCAAAGATAAACAAGCACATAAAATTCTTCTTATGCTAGAGTCATTGCACTAAATTTTACTCATTTAAGATAAAGTATATGGATATTAAAGTGATTTAATACAGCAATGAAAAACTGTCTGATGGCAAGCCATACCATACCATTATTAAATATTTCTATATGTTATGAGGTTCTTTATCATTTCATTTGAATAATAATAAAAAAAAATCCTAAAGAAATTTGAGTTTAATATTGTATAAAACGAAGTTCATTTTCTCTTGCTTACTAACCTTCATGTATTCACTGAATGGAATTACAGAGAAGGAGTACATTCAGATTCCACAGAAGTGGCTCATTGAAACAAATAGGACTACCAGAACAGAAAGAGCATTAACTCACAGTTTAAAACGTACCAGAAAAGCACACTCTGTATTGCAGTTACTCCTGATCCTGTGTTTACTGCACCTGTGTGATGCCTTCTGATAATGTTATCCCTCCTATCTGGATATACATTATCTCTGGGCAAGCCAGGAATATGGGTTGAATTTGTCCTTTTTTAGCAGAGCAGAGGTGAGAATGTAATCCTAAATAAGCAGCTATTTAGAGTCCCTCTGTCATTCAAAGCAGCCCAGCATGCAAGTGTGCATGTGCAGCTATACCAAGCAAAAACCCAACAAAAAATACTTTTATCCTAGAAAAACACACAAAGAGAAAAAAGCAAACGCAGAAATAATGCAATGCACATAAACAACATTCTAACAGGATAAACAGCAGGGAATGGCAATTTGAAAATGCAGGAGTATAAAGACTGTACTGTCAAAATGAAAGATGAATAGTGAAGTAATTCAACAGTTTAAATTCTTCTGCTTCTTATCTAATCTATGTGAACCATGATTTTTGAATAATTTTAATTTGATAGAAGTTGGACTTAGCATTTCATGGGAAACATTGAGTGTCTTATACCACGGGGTCTAACAATGAAGTAAAATCTAAAAGTAGACATGAAAAAAATTTAAATTCTATTAATTTTTTGTTTTTTGTTCTGGGGTTACTCCCAGTAGAAGTGTCAGGCATAAGCATCTCCCAGAGTAGATGACTGTAATATAATCTAAACACATTAGTAATTAATTTTGCCTGGCTTTGATTATAGGCCCTAGACTGGATTAGATGAATGATGCAATATTATTTACTTATATGTTCCATTATGTCAATCCTTATATTCATAAATTGACATGTAAACCACCATTTATTTAAAGATAGTTATTCAATTCAATCTTTGAAGAGATATTTAGCTAATTAAGAGAGAAACACAAAAGGAATTTATGAAGAAATTGACTCTATGCCTGTTGTAGTCATTAAGGTGAATTGTTTAGTTACAAAGTTAATAGATAAAAAATTTGAGTAAAACATTGGAGAGTGGTTTTAAAAGGTTTCCAAAATTAGTATATGTGACTGAGCTGATACACAGTCAATTTGTGATGCTTCGGGTGACTAATTTAACATCACTAAGATAAAATAGTGTAAGTCCTGAATAAAAGCCCGAGTTTCCTCTGCTAAACTTTACAAGTATTTCTTATTGGTTAGGGATCATTCCTTATAATTACAACCTTCTCATCAGTGACCCAGCAAACCCAAGGCTCTTGGGCTATTTCAAGGTTACTTTATTATAAAGACCCTGCCATGTTTCTTCTGTGCTCACGTTTCATTTCTTAAATAAAGAGTTTCATCTAGAAGTCTCTCTTTACTGTTACCAACTAATTATTTCCCTCTGCAAGTACTGTTGTACTTTGGTTCACACATGTTTTGGCCAGAACCAGTTGCACTGGGTCCACTGAGATTTAAAATACTGAGAAAACATCTGAATAACAGGCAGACAGGGAAGCACAAGGAAACATGAACCAATCAATACAAATGGTCACAGTTGGATTTATACCAACAACTCACCTAACCTTAACTAGTCCTAAAACAGGAACTCCATTGTTTTTTAGCACTGTACAAAGAAACAGCCACACGAAGAAGCTATTTTGGAACATGAGTGTCTTGTGCCCATATTTATCCTGTGCACATGAACTGAGCTATTATTGCAGCATTTTGCTTCAGCTCTTCATGTGCTATTTTTGAAGAGAAAGTAGTTCTGCTGAAAACTTAAAAGTATCTGAAATCAATGAACACTTCACATATGAAATATGAATTACTTAGATGATCGAAAAGAAATTATGGAGGATAAGCCCATGCATTGGATGGTCATCCATATTTTCAAATCTTGGGTTCACAAGATTACCAGGAAATTCCATGGTAATAGGCTCTTGTGTTTAGAATCCCTTTGATACGCTATTGTATTCCAAGTTACATCTCTCTTCCAACATACTAGGGAAGTTTACTATTATAGAAAATACCTGTTCAAATAGTCATTTTTTTTAACCAGTGGAATTCTCCAAATACATTTGGGTAAATACACATCAAGAAACCCAGTGAAGGTTCTGTTACTCATTACTTCTGGATACAAAAATGAGAACTTTTGTACCCAAGTTAAGTGGAACAGTTTCATTCCTTTTTTATTCTTCTGGGTCAAATATAGGCCTGGGTACATTCTACACCTTTGAGGCATTTAAATGACTTTAAAATTGTATCTTATTATTAAATCTATGATAACAACTGTAGATGCAGAATCCTTTTACATACAAACCAGAGATTCCTACACATCAATCCCAAACAAAAACTCTTTCTTATAAATGTGGATGCAGAATATGTAAATTAATGCTGGAAATTATTAATTATTTAAATTTATGTATTTTACTGACATCAACCCAGACCTGTTTCTTACAGAAAATGTTATGATATACACATATTGACAACAGAGGCAAAGCTATCAGCATTTTAAAAAAGAAAATGCAAAGTATTTTTTTCTCACATCACACTTCATCTTATTCTCTACATAGAGACTGGTCTAAACCTTAAATGATGAAATGCTAATATCATTTAAAATGAATTTATTAGGATATCTTTTATTTAATTTTGCTTTTCTTGTTAGAAATATAAAGTCTTTGCAATACTACCAAATTCCTGGATATTGGTAAATCAGTCTATAAATCAACATTCCCAAGTCAAATGGTAGCTTCCACTTTTTTCCACTGATTGATTTTATAACTCAAATGAAGCTCTGTCAAATTTTCAAAAAGAGAATTACACTGATTTAAATTAATATGCACACTACTAAAATTTGAAGCTGTTTGAAGTACTCTTGATTTGTATTCTTTGTTTGCCATTCCTTTTGGCAAGTGAGTCTGAAACTTCCTAGTCCCATTGAGGATTTCTGTTAGGACCTCAGTAAAGTTATTTAATCTCTACATTTGCAGTCTCCTTGTCTCTAAGAAAACAAAAATAAATGACACGCACAGACTCTTACAGTGATTGGAATAATAAGGTAGACAAGATAAATGCTGTCTGCAAGTTGAAGAAATCCTGTAATTTTCCAAGCGGCATCAAAGTTGCATTTCTGTTAATTGAAACTAATTAAAATGATTTCTTTCATTTTAAAGTGGTAATGCAAGAATAGCAGAACTGGAAAAATTAAACATGAAAGCATGAAAGAAGTTAAAGAAACCCAGTGTGAAAAAAACCAGCATATTCTATTTTACTGAAGAGCATATTTACATCAGTTTTATAAAAAAAAAAATCCCCTTTCTATAGTGATTACTTAGAACCACAACTTTATTTTGCAGCATTGTGTTTTAAAGTTTATTGATAAACAACAGTCCATGCTGCTTGATTTAAATCAACAGCAATAACATTTACCACTCCAAATCATTTAGGAATTTATTTGCCATGTGATGCTATTCTTTAAGTAGAGTACACAGTAGTACATTTAAATACATGGAGGCTTTTTGAGAAAGAGATGTTGTAATGCTACAAAAAATGATGTCGTGCTGTGGCAGTCAGCCTTGACATGAAAACTGCTTATAGTATTATCTTGCCATGTTATTCTTGGTTTAACTCTTAACAAAGTAATTCTCCTGTATTTGCTGAGATTAATTTGGTTTTAGTATTGTAATGATCTTCCTTTGCAGACACCTGCTGCCTAACCCCACTTTTGTCAAAACATAAAACTCTTCTTCCAGTTAGCTCAAATCACTATGGTATCATACAAGAGAAAAAAAAAAAGGAAAACTAAGAAAAAGGAATCAGTTGAACATGATTCCTGTATTCTCATCATTGTCAGAATGATTTGAATCTTTGACACTTTGCTCCAAAGAACAATCTGAGTTCCCTAGCTGAAAGACCTATTTCTGTAACCCATGGCACACAACATGAATGCTAATTGTTGAGTAATGACTACAAGAAATCTGGGAAATCAGGCAAAATCCATTTGGAAAAATGCACTCAAATTTCCATCAGGAGTAAACTTCCTTTCTTTGCATATTTCAGTTTCTAAACTGTGGACATACCAACCAGGAGAAGTTTCATTTGAGCCTCAATATTCTAGGCAGGACCTATGCTTTCAAACACACTCATGAATTCATCACTTCAGTTGTCTTCGTAACAAAAGAATTCTTATTCACTTTGACTGAAGTAGGATAATAAATGAAACAGTTGCTAAGGTTTGACATGAAAAATGAACAACCTTCACTCATACTGCTGAATCTGAAATGACAAAATTGAATTCTCTTCTGCACGGTGCAATGACAGCATTAAGTGAGTTTGCATCCTAACCAAACCTGTATGACTTCTGCTCCCAACATAGCCTGTGCAGCCATGCTCTTACCACAGATACTACAGAAGTCCTCCTACCTGCAGCTCTTAGTCACTGCACCTCAGACAGGCTCAGAGCTTTGATTACAGTTTACACAGCCTCCATCAGATCAGCAGCTGAACCTTCCACGCGTTGCTGATTATCCACGAGTCAGCTGTTAATCACTGGGGACATTCATTGGGAGCAGGTTATTCTGCTTCATCAGCTAACCCTCCTCAGCTGGAGCCAGCTCAGGACTTTGGTGAGGCACTGGGCTGCACAGGGGCATTGTACTACCAGTGAGTAGCAGCAAGTGGTATTTGGCTTCCCCACTGTGTACCCCACCCCTGTGGGCTTTGGTGCAGCTCAGGTGCACATCCTAACGTGCTTGCTTTCTACACTGTGATGGCTTCACTCTGCTATTTGGGAAAGCTTGATTGCAGATACAGACATTGCTATTTAGAACTCAGGTGCTAGAGTTGTATTCTTTTCCCTTCTTCCCAGTGATTTCAATATCATAAAAGCAAAAATTAAAGTGATCCTCAAAAGATAAAGCACACAACTCCAATTATCTGTGAAATGATGCAATTTCTGCATGGAGTATGGAAATACTCTGGAAAAAGACATTGCCTGTGCATTTCCCTGGAGACTGTAAAGTTTCTCTTCCTTGTATTTCCTTAACAGTACTGAAATCTTAATTTTGAAAGTCAAACTAAAAGTTCTTCCTTCCTTTGTCAGCTAAAAAATGTATTTTAATATCTTGTCACTTTCACTGACCTTGCTTTTTCTGCAGTAACAGTAGTAGTTTTATTCACTATAAGCATTATTAAAAAAAATGAGATAAAGTAGTTGCTTCTGGTGCTGTTCTTTAAAAATGAAATAAAAACCTTTTAAAGAATTAATTCTTTCAAATCCCAAAATGTTAACAAATTCTACATACAAATTTACAATGACAACTTGGCTAAATTTAGGCTCAACCCAGAAAGGTCAGTTGCATAACTAGACCTTTACAAAATTCAGGGATGTTTAGAGCTTGTAACTCTTTCAGCATACCTAATGCACATTTTTTTTTTCTTTTCTTTCTTGGCAGAACAAAAAGAAAATCTCTTCCCAGTGACTTCATACTGATATGGGAGTTTATAATCACTATGGCTTATGACGAACTCCTGTGTCCATGCGTCCTACTATTGCAAATTGGCACTGAATATCTCTGCATGTGTGTATATAGTTTATCAAGGAGAGTTTCTTTCCTGGCCTTTTCAATGTTTCATACTAAAATCCAAGCTCAGGATTTTGCATTTCCTCTGTACTTGTATGTAATAAATAGGCATCAATCTTTCTGCTCTTGCTTTCCTCTGTTCCCTGCCCACACCTTACTACCTCTCAAATTAATACACTTAAGAAATCATGTTGAATTACAGTAAGTGTGTAACTTACACTGCCAAAAATTTTAATTCTGAATCTCCCCTCTTCCCTTTTTCAATTTCAAAACAAGGTTTCAGTATTTTCAAACTCTCAAGGATTTTGGTTCAGCTCTGAAGGTCCTCCACAGGTAGTAGTAAGAAAGGGACCCTCTCTTTTGGAAATATTGAGAATCAGTAAATTCAAAATTGCTTCCATTTGTTGC